>CADDXX010001024.1:0-78134 GCA_902810485.1 Alauda arvensis | reverse complement strand
TGGACGGGGATACGGGATCGTGCGGCACCAGGGGCTCTGCACGGAACCGAGGGGCTGCTCGGCACCGGGGGAATGAGTGGGACACGGGGCGCCGTGACACCGGAGGCCTGCAAGGGGACATGGGGCTGCCCAGGGCTTTAGGGGGTGCATGGGACCTGGTGACACCGTGGGGACTGGAGGGCCATGCAGAGCAGTGTACGGGGCTTGGGGGATGCAGGGGTTGGGGTTTGTAGGATCCTCAGAGCTGGGAGTGCTGAAGTGCTAAGAGGGTTACAAAGCTGAGAGTGGGGGGCTGCATGGGGGGCGGGGAAACATGATTTGGGGAACTGCAAGGAGCTGGGAGTTGTTTTGGGGGAGGTGGAGGGACTGCAAGGGAACGGGCCAGGACTTTTCTGGGGTCATGGGAAGAGTCAAGGGGTTGGAGCAGGGTGGGAGTGTCTGCARGGGGCTGCGGGGGGATTGAGGTTCCCTCTCCAGGGGCCCAAGGGCTGGGGTTGTACCGGAGCAGCCGTAAGGCCACAGGCACAGYCCTCAGAGTGCCACATGCCCAACACCCTGCTGGGCCTCCGTGGGGCTCCAAGGGCAGCTGCGTGTTGGGAATGCGGGTGGGACCCTCGGGTGGGACCCTCCCCGACAGCGGTGCGGGCAGCGGTGCACATCTGGCTGCCTGGCACACCCTTCCCTCCTGCCCCCTGCCACCTGGGGGCCAGCATTCAAATCCTCCCTCCCCAAGCCCTACGACAGCGCTGCTGCTCGCCCGAGCACCGGGAACACAATCCCCGAGAATTTCCCTGCACATTTCCCTGCCAGCCCCGGCCCTGCCTCTGTGTAATTACTGTGCCTGGCAGCTGCTTCCCCCCGTGCCCGCTGTGTTACTCATCCCTGCCCGCTCCCCGGGGACCGCGAGGGCTCTGCCAGGCGGAGTCACCCGGCGCGGCAGGGCTGGGGTGGCACCGAGCAGCTGCGTGGCCTCGGGGCAGCCACAGCGTGGCCCTGGCGTGGCAGAGGCGTGGACACAGTGTGGGCACTGTGAGGGCACTGCAGGGCCCTGGCACAGCCACTGCRTGAGTGCTGCATGGCCTCTGTGTGACCAYTRCATGGCCWSTRWKTGRYCAYYRCATGGCMTKTRWKTGRYCATYRCATGGCMWKTRWRTGACCAYTGCATGGCCWRTAAWTGGTCATCRCATGGCATCTGTGTGACCACTGCATGGCCATTGCATGACCTCTGTGTGGTCACTYCATGGCCAGTAAATGGCCAYTGCATGGCCACTGCCAGGCCAGTGAATGCCAAYCCCATGGCCACTGAGTGAYYTTTCTATRGSTAATAAATGACCMTCACAAGGCCACTAAGTGACCATTCYGTGGCCACCAAATGGCCATCACACSGCCACCAYGGGGCCACCACAGKGTCCCCAAATGAGCACTGCATGGTCACTGCACAKGTCACCGATGGGGTCACAGCAGGACGTGCTGCAGGATCCTGAGCCAGCCCTTCCACCCTCAGCTCCAGTTTTGCATCCCTCGCTCCCAGAGGGCTCCCAGAGGGCTCTCACAGGACCTGTGGTTCTCCTCATCCCCACGGGGACCTTTCCCCAGGAGCTGTGCAGGTGCCACGGCCCCSCTGGCACGGGAGCACTGCAGGAAAACCCCTCACAGCTGCACTGCCACCTCCCCACACCCGGCTCTGCTTGGCTGGCACGGCTGGCACATGCAAATGCCAGCACCACGTGTGCCTGGGGACACTTGGACATGTGGTTCCCAGCATCAGCCCAGGAGTGTTCCCRGAGTTCTGGGCTGCCAGGACAGGGCTCCTTTGGGATCAGGCTGGGAGAGCAGGGAGGTGCCCGTGGGGGTGACCGCGCTCTCAGCCCAGCCAGCAGTGTCACACAGCCAAGTGCAAACCTCCAACACATCACAAACCCAGCTGGTGCTGTGCCATGAGCCTGGGGGTGACCAAACCCACCCCCTCCGACCTGCCAGCCCCGTCACAGGGACCTGCCGGGAGCTGCCACCACCTCTCCTCAATGTGGGGTGCAGCCGAAGGACGCCAYCAAACACCCCCTGCCCTGGCTCCTCGTGCCCCAGGAGCCACTCAAGCCYTGTCAGGAGGGGCAGGTGGCACTGTCACCCCCCAGGACAGCAGGGGGGCAGGGCCACCGMGTCCCCCCCCCCGGCGGCGCTCGGGTGGCAGGGGCTGCTGCGTTCCCATTCCACGCACGCAGCCTGTAATTTTGGTCTATTGAAGTCATAATTCACTACTGTGAAAATAAACATTTGTGTTAGCTGGCTTTATTCGGCGGGGTTCGGCTGAATGTTAATAATTCCCCGCCGGAGGCTTTGCACGTGGATGCTGGGACAAAGCCCGGGCACCCGTGGCCGTGGCCGTGGCCGTGGCCACCTCCTCGCAGGCTTTGGGCGAGTTCTCACCCTCCTTTGTACCCTGCATCCCTGGGATCCCCTGCGCCCAAAGGAGATGGGGGAAGAAGAGCCGCTTTGTACTAATCCAGCGATAATGAGGAAGATAAACGTAAATTTGGAGTCCAGCACCTACTCAGASCCTTCCCTACCCATCCCCGTCCCTGCGTTTGTACCCTTGCGCTGTTTTGTGGATGCTCCCACCACATCCCGGACACCCCATCACCCACCCCGTGCCATCACCGTGCAGGAGGTGGCCTGGGCCCCCCCGGCTGTCCCCAGGGCTGTCCCCAGCTCGCTCCCCGCTGGCTGCAAGGGGCTGGTGCTTCCCCTCGGCATTTGCATCTTCCCAGCCTTTATCTTGCTGCCGGTCTCTGTATTGCCGCAATTACAGACACTTTAAAACACAATGATCTAGCTGTTAGCGTGATGGATGACAGAACCTTTCTGTCTGGTTTAAATCATTGCTGAGAGTGAGCAAACTTCCCCGGGTTAACCCTTTCCTGCCCCACACCCGCTCCCAGCCCGGCCCTGCTGTGAGCTCCATGGCCACCCATCCACCACAGCCCTGCGTCCCGCGGATGGGATAAAGCGGGGTTCCTACGGGAGAACGTTCCCCCGTCCCTCAGCTCCCCGGGGTCTGTGCYGCTGGGGCTCCCCGGGTGCCCGGGGACCGGCGATGGGACCCGCCCCGCCCCGGCAGAGCCGGTGGCCCCGCTCGGCTGCGGTGGGAAATCAACGGCTGGGGCGGAGATAAGCGGCTGCCGGAGCCCGATAGCCGGCTGGATCCATCCCAGCCCGGGCTGCCAATCCTTCCCCCGGCAAATCTGCGCCCGGGGCAGGATGGGGCCCCCAGTGCATTCCCCACCCGCGAGAGGGTGGAAACTCCTGTCCTGACTCGGGGTGGGTCACGCCGGTGAGTGATTGATGGCGTGGTGAGCCCGGGGCGGGGATGAACCACACACCTTGCGGTGATCCACGCTCCCTGTGCTGTGGGGAGGGGGCATCTCCCACTGCCGTGCGTCCTGCCCAGTGCCCACCCGTGCCTGCCCAGCCCACAGTGTCCCAGTGTCACGGCAGGGTGTCACCATCACCGTGCTCTGGGTCATGCCCTCCATCCCTGGCTGCGCACAGGGAGAGGTTTGGAGGGTGCCAAGGACCTGCCCCGGGGAAGGGACACCCCGAGGCACAGCCTGGGGGAGAAGGGGAGCTCTGAGGCCTCGGCACGGTGCGTGCCGGGAGATAAAGAGCTCGCTGGGGACAGATGAACGCCACTGGTACCAAACCCTCACAGGAAATGGTGACCACCATGCGCCACCCACGCCCCGTATCTGCCCCTGCACATGACCATCGCCCGCTATCGGGGCCACGCACGTGGGCAGGGGCAGCACGGGGGCTGCTGGGCTCTCGGTGCCACCAAGGCACCCTCGAATGCCCCCTCTTGCCTCTGCAGCCACCGCGGTGTTGGGGACGTTTTTCACACCTTGCTGTCCCCGTGCCTGTCACTGGTGATGCCCTGTCCCCTTCTCCCGGCTCTCCCGGAGCTCTGGCTCAGCCCCAGCGCTCCCCAGCGTGCCGGGACGAGCYGATTGCTATTCCGGCCGCATCCCCTCTTCACACGCCTTTTCCAAAAGCGCACGGTGCTGGTTTATCACCCCTTGYCCCTCGGCAGGCTGGTGGCCCAGCCCTGTCCCCCAGCCCGGTGGCGGGTCCTGCCTCCGCCCGCTCTCACGGGACGGTGTCTGCAGGCGAAGGCACCGAGCCGTGCCGCCGCTCAGCCCCGGCGTGCCGCAGGTTTCCTGTGCCACCCCCAGCGGGTCTGTCTGTCCGTCTGGCTCTCTCAGTCTCCATCCATCCCTTCCCGGGGAGCGGAGCATCCCTGGGTACCTCTGGGAGTCCCCGCCGGATGTGGCAGTGCCAGCGGTGCCCTGCAAGCAGAGCTCGGTGACAGCGTGTGGCTCTCGGGCTGTGGGGACACAAAGCCCGGCTCTGGGCTCTGAGCCCCCGTTTGGAGCATCCCTGCAGGGCCCGGGAGCTGCTGCTGGGCCGGGAAGGGTCGGTGTGACCGCGGATGCTCCCATCGCTCTGCCTGCGAGCACGGATGTGATGGCCCAAATCTCAGCCTAAATCCCTGCCTAAATCCGCGCCTAAATCCATCCCGGGGCGAGCAGCGAGCACGGGCAGCCGGGCTGCAGCCCCCGGCGCTCTTCCCTCGGCATTTCTCTTGCAGCAGGAGCCCCGGCGCTGGATTTTCCTGCACGTTAATCCATCGGGGAATGCAGKAGGGAGATAAGGGGCTGGTGGGGAGCCAGCGGGGAAGACGCTCGCCTGCCCGCCGGCTATCGCCCTCCGCAGCTGCATCCGCCCGGGGACATCTGCTGGGCAGGAAGCGCCGTGCGCCAGCCTTTCCCAGGGAAGGGGCTGCGCTGGTGCCTGCCTTCCCTCCGTGACCACCCAGACCCGGGCTCAGCCACCCTGCAGCCACCGGGCTGGAAGGAGCAGCCCCGCCGCCTGTTCGAGCAGCTCCAGCGGCTTCGTGGCTTTCCCACAACTTCCATAGAGAAAAGAAAAGAAGTGCATCATCTCCCATTGAAAGGGGAAAAAAAGTAAAATCCTGTTTTCCTTGCTGACAGATTCGTTCCTGCTTCGTGGCATTCAAAGGGAAACCACCCCCTGCTGCTTATCATCCCTCTCGGCCCGCGCTGCCGGCTCCGGAAAATCACCGGCTCCCTTAAAAATGGGAGACTGTAGGATACAGCGCTGTTCCTCCGGGTGCTTCAAGGGTTTGGGGCTGCCAGGGGCCAAGTTTCCAGCTTTTCATTTTCATGGAGAGCCTGGGAAGTGTTTGCAAAGATCAGCACGTGCTGCCGTGGCTCGGGAGTTGGTGATTTGGGGTGTGTGGAGATGCTGCTGGCACCTCCACGGGAGCAGCACTCACTGCAAGCCCTGCCAGCGGGAATTCACTGGGAGATGCTGAACAAAATCSCCTGAGCTGCCCTTGGGGCCACAACAGGTTCACATTCCCCTTGTCCCACCCTAAAGTTCGGGACCAGCCCCTTCCTGGCCCTCTCCATCCCACAGGCTGCACTGCCTGCATCCTTGCCAATAACCATGGGGATTCAATCAGCAGGCGTTGCACTTCCAACACCTCRCATCCCCGCAAAAATCAATGGGAGCTGGCAGGAGGTGCAGTGAGCCTGCCTTCATTCCGGCACGCAGCTCGGATGGAGATCCAAGCCCYGGGGCTGCTTTCAGAACCTTCCCAGGGCCAAAATCCTCCAGCCTGGGGCTCTGGCTGTGTGGAGGCTGCTGCTGATCCGTGCCAGGCCATGGCACGGGGAGCCACGGCCTCATGCCAGGTGGGGTCTGGGATTTGTTACGAGCTCCAGATGCTCCACGGCAGCAGAGGACGTTGCGGCTGTCTCTGGCCACCTGCATCGCTTCCAAGTTCCCAGGCTAAAAGCAGGGCTTGTTATCAAGAGCAAAAAATGTGCCACCTCTGTTGTATTTCATTTCCCTTTCTCCACCTCTTCCCTGCCCGCTGTGCCTCAGAGATAACAGCGCTCGGTGCCGAGGCTGGAGAGCGGGGCCGGCAACGGCCTCGCCAGCGCTATCGCCGCCTCGGCGGCCGCAAGGAAATCAGGAAGTTTGCAGAGATATTTGGCCAACAAAACAAACATTTCTCCTGCCAAAAGCCTAACGGGCAGCCCGGCGAGCCCGCAGCAATCTGCACGGCTCCGTGGCTGCAGCCTCCGGAGCGCCGCGGCCCGAGCCCGGAGCGTGCCCGTGCCTGGAGTGTGCCAGCTCTGGGGACAGGGACCCCAGCGCCGCTCCCCCACCCACGGTGACCCGGCACAGCAGGTGCAGCGCCCACGGTGCGCCCAAAGCTGCCCTTGTGCTGTCCCGGCGGTGTCCCTGCCCCCGGGGCAGTGCCAGGGGCGGGCAGGGGGCTGCGGTGCCGGGGGAGCGGGTGGGGAGTGAGGGGAAGCGCGGCACGGGGCCAGCATTGTTCACACGGGTGACTCAGCCGGCTCTGCCTTCCTGCCCGAGCCGGGCACGGGCCCAGCAGAGCCCCCGAGCCCCCCGGAGCTGCCACAGCCCCTTGGCCTGGGGATGCTCCATCCCCACGGAGCCTCCGCGCCGAGAACCATCGGCAGCACCTGAGGGCCTGTGGGGTTGGGATGGGAGCTGCTGATCCCAGAATGAGCACCCAGCAAACACAGGATGGAAATGCTGGAAATAAAACACCCTCGGGGTTCATTACTCCTTATGGAAAGGTTTAATGGCAGAGTGGGCTGCGAATGGGTGCCCATGGCAGTGACCCCATGGAGCCCCACGGTGCATCGGCCGTGTCCCAGCTCCCCATTCCCGCTGGCTGYTCCCCAAGGGGATGCACCGAGTGCTGCCAGCCACGTGCCACCCTCGGGGAGCACCTGCCTGCCCCAGGCTGCATTTGGCACCGGGGTGAGTCACCCGTGCCACGCCGCATGGCACTGCCACCGCCACCACTGCCACCGCCAGCACTGCCACCTCCCTCCCGCCGCCGCCTCTCACCTTGGCCGCTCCTGCCCAGGAGGGGTCCCTGTCCGCTCTGCGGGGTCCCGAGGGGAGGGTGGCAGCACCCCAAATCTGCGAGCCCCGCTGGTGCCGCCAGCCCGGTGCCAGGCGTGGCCAGGAGCCGTGCGGGGGCCGGGGATGCTGCGCTCCGGAGGGGAGCGGGGTGCGCTGCCCGCCCGGCGCCTGCCCGGCCGCCGGGGCCGCTCATGTGACGGCCGGGGCCGCGGTGGCAGCGGAGCCGCGTCCCATGGCGAGGGGAAGGTGAACAGCTGCCGGGCAGTGATAATGCGGCGGGTGGGGGTGGCCGGGCAGCTGCGCCCGTGTCCTTCCCCAACAGGAACCATCTGTGACCAAGCCCAGCTCTGCCTTCCCTATCAGCCATTCCGGTCTGACTTTCCAACAACTTCCCCTTCGCGCCGGCCTCACTTCCTCACGGCCAGGGGCTGGCGCGGTGCGGCGTGGCACGGCAGGGCTGGCACGGCAGGGATGGCACGGCAGAGATGGCATGGCAGGACTGGCATGGCAGAGATGGCATGGCAAGGCTGGGACGGCAGGATTGGCAGGGCAGGATTGACACGGCAGGGTGGCACGGCAGGGATGGCATGGCAGGACTGGCACGACACAGCTCGGCTGTCCTGGTGCACCCTGGCACGGGCAGGATTGGCATGGCAGGATTGGCACGGCAGGGCTGGCACGGCACAGCTCGGCTGTCCTGGTGCACCCTGGCACGGGCAGCACCATGCACAGGGGCACGGCACAACCAGCATGGTTTTCCATTTTTTGGACAAAAATACTCATGTGCAGCCTGGCACAAACGCGGGGCCCGCCCCCCCTTGCTGCAGCCCCTTTGGGATCACCCATAGGATGAGGATTTTCCGCAGCTGCTGCCCGGATCTGCAGCTGCAGCATCGCCCCGACCCCCTCAGCCCTTGGGGTGACCCCGCTGTGCCCCCATCCCCGCTCCCCCCGGCCSGGCCCCTCAGCGCCGGCGTTCGGGCTCCCCCRGAGCTGCCAGCGAGAGAGAAACAACTTGTTAGAAACCCGAAAGGCGGCTCTGGGCTGCAGGTGGGAGGGAGGAAACGTGTCCTAAAAATACAGCAGCGCCTGCACGGTCCCCGAAGGTGGCTGAGCAGATGGCGTGTCTCGGCGGCCACCTGGGTCCCGCAGATGGTACCCGGGGCTCCCCGCTTTGTGCCCCCCGCCCGGGGCCCGGGGGGGCAGGAGRGGACGGCTGGAAGTGGGGAGGGAGGTGCTGGAGTTATGGGGGTCTGGGGTGCTGTGCTCTGGGGGCAAAGCGGGGTGTCCCCAGCAGGGTCTGTGCCCTCAGGGTGCAGCCCCTGGGGACATCAAGCACGGTCTGGGTGCTGCAGGGAGATGAGGGGAAGCCCCAGCACGGGGTTGATGTGCTGGGGAAAGGGCCACAAGCTACAAACTGCAGCCTGACCCTTCCAGGCTGAGTGTTTGGGGGAGATGYCACAGCTGTCCCCAGCACAGTTCCACCCCAGCCCCACATCCTGCATCCCGGCAATGCTGGGACACCCCAGCTCCATCCCAGCCGCCCTGGAGATGCTCCAGCAGCACAGGCACAGCAGCCTGAGTGTGGACTGMAGGCCGGCAGGGGTTTTGGCAGGGTTTCCAGCTGTGTTACAGGCTCTGGCTCCTTCCCCTTTTCTTCCTGGCCTGCCCAGGTGGGCGCTGTGTCATCCCCCGGGGTTTTGCCGAGCTGCCCCTTGGCCAGGGCCGGGCTCACCACGGCACACGGAGAGTGGTCGCTTCTGGGGAGGGTCGCAGGCCAGCGAGTCAAAACAAGAGGGTTTCAGGGCCGGCCAGGAAAACCCCCCCAGCTGCTGCCCCGTGTCCCCGTGTCACCCACGCCGGAGGGTTTTTCTCCGCCAGGAAACAGAGAGCACCTGCCCGGGCAGCTGCAGGCACCGGGGGATGCCCCAGCGCGGGGGAGAGCCCYGAGCTGTGCCCAGAGCGCAGGGAACCCTCGGGGTCCGCCTTGGCAAGGGGGGAACCCCGGGATCTGCCTTGGGAAGGGGGGAACCCCAGGATCTGCCTTGGCACAGAGGGAACCCCGGGATGCAGAATTCTGACTCACGGAGGAAGGGGAACCCCTGAGGTCCCGGGCTCTGCCTCGGTGAGAGGAAACATCCGAGGTCCCCCAACACGGAGAGGAACCCCTGGGGGAGCAGGGCCCACCCTGGCACGGGGGAACCCCCGGGCCGCGGGGTCTGCCCCGTCACGGGTGRCCCCTCCCGCCCACGCCGGGGCTCCCGGGCCCTTTCTCTCTGAGTCAGAGCTGCTCTCGCCGCCGAGCWGAAACTTCCCCCCGCTAAAGGAGAAGCAGGGCGGGCTCCCACCGCCCCCGCACTCACAGCGAGGTGGCGGAAGGAGCTCAGAAAGCCCCGGGGGGCGATCGAGGTCTTGCCACCTTCACATGCTCGGCGGGACAGGCCGTGGCACGGCACGGCATGGCACGGCACGGCACGGGATGGCACGGCACCCTTCCCCAGCGCTGGAAATGCCCCGTGCTCATGTGCCCCACTGCCTGCAGTGCCCCACTGCCTCCCCCTTTCCATCTGAAAGCCATGGGTGGGGGAGCAAGGGGGGAAAAGGAAGCGGCAGCAACAACCGGTGAGCAAAACGTCACCGGCAGCTGCTGGAACCAAACCGAGAGCGTCGCCTCCCAAAAGGGGCTGGGATGGGGGCACGGCCCCTTGGGACGGGGCTTTTATACATCCACGCTTAAATCCGCCTCTCCCAGCCCAGGGAAATGGGGATGCAGGAGCAAAGGCAGGAGCTGGGAATGGGAAGAAGAGCGATGGCCAAGGCAGGGAGATGGGAGAGCTGAGAGTTCACAAAGAAATCAAAGGGATGTGGAGAGGGAGATAAGAGGGAAGACAGAGCAGGGAGACGGAGGGAGCGGAGAGGACGCGGGCAGAGGGAGGCAGGCGGCGCGGGGAGGCGAAGCGGGAGCCGGGGGAGCTGTCTGGCGCGTCCCTATCGCCTCTCTCCATCGCGGGAGCCCAACCTCAAGTAGTTTTTCACTGAGATTGGAGTGATCAGGTAGGGCTGCCCCCGGCGGCAGCTGCGGGGCTGTGAATAAGCACCTGCTTATCTCTGCCCAGCGGCTGTGCGCGGCTGCAGATTGCGGGGGGACGGGAGCTGGCTGCCGGCTGCGATTTCCATATCAGCGCCCTGCAGCCGCCTGCGCCAAATAAACACAACAGCCCCACGGACAAAAGGTTAATTATCAATTTTCAGAAAGGGAGAGAGAGGGGAGGGGGAGAGGGGAGAGCAGCGGCCGTCGGCAGCCGCGGGGACGCGCAGCCGGGCCCTGGCGGGGTGCTGGGCTCTGAGCCCCGGGCACAGCGTCCCTGAGCATCCCCGGGGCTCTGCCGGCACCCGCCGGGGATGGGATGGGATGGGGATGGGGTGGGAATGGGGTGGGACAGAGATGGGAATGAGGACAGATATCGGGATAGGGGCAGTGACAGGGATGGGGATGAGGACAGGGATAGAGATGGAGGTGGGGATGGGGACAGATACCGAGATGAGGACAGAGATGAGGCAGGGGACAGGGATGGGTCTGTACATGCACAGGAGCAGTGGGACTGGGGGCAAGACACAGGGGAAAGAAAAAGAACCCTTCCCAATACTCTCAGTCGTGGCTGGGCAGAGGCTGGACTGGGAGAAGGCACATCCTCCTCCTCCTCCTCCTCCTCCTCCTCCTGGGCATGCAAGGCTCTGCTGGCTCCACTTCCCGCAGCCACATTTCTGTATTCAACAGCTTTCCCCTCTTATCAAAACGACCATGAGCTCGCAGCTCGGCTGGGCCACGGGGCCCAGGGAGAGCCAGCGAGGGGAGAGGAGCCCCGATGGCCCCGGCGCCGGGGGAAGGAAGGGCTGCCTGGTGGCATCACCCTGCTTGTAGCTCAGACCACGCGAAGCCATCAGGGATCCTCACGGGCTCTTGATCCCTGTGCTTGGGGTCGGGGCTTTTCCCTCTCTGCTGACACTCAGGAGTTGTTCAATATTGGCAGGGGGTTCTGGTGTTTCCCTGGTGTCCCCCACATTCACTCGGGGGGAGTGAAGCAAAGCTGCTCTCGCTGCTCCGGGCTGGTTTTCCCATCCCGCCCGTCCCACTCTCAGCACACCCTGCCCCGAGTGTGCCCGTGATGCTCCCAGCTCCCACGGGGACACACAGAAACCAAAAGAGCCTCACGGGGCAGCAGCCACGCGAGCCTCGAGCCCACACGGCACCAGATTTAGCCACAGACACGCTCCTAAAAATAGCCAGGAGCTGGGAGGCTGCAGAGCTGCATCTGCTGCCACGGGGAGCAGGCTCAGAGCTCATCCTGCTGGGCTGGGGGGCATGGAGCTGGGATGGGGCTGGGATGGATGAAATGGGATGGATGGGGCTGGGATGGATGGGGTGAACAGAGCTGGGGTGCACAGGATTGGCTCCAGCACAATTTGGCTTGAGGAGTTTGGAGCCACAGCCTGGAAGGACCCAGCCATGCCTGTGCCAGCCTGGTGCCAGGGACAGGAGCACATCCTGATGCCAGGGACAGGAGCACACCTGGATGGAGAGGAGATGCTCCTGGTGCTGGGATGGTCCCAATCCACCGGGGAATGAGATGTGCAGCTGTGGAAAGAATAACGAGAGCTGATAACATTTAGCACCTTTAGTGCAGGCAGGGCTCTGCAGCTCCTGCCTGATGGGTGCAGGGAGATGGTGCAGGACAGGGAGAGGGGTGTCCCTGGGGACTGGGGGAGGAGCTGGGGACAGAGCCAGGCCTCCGAGAGCTGTGCTGCCTGGCTGGGAGCTCTGCTCTGGCTCCAAGCTGCCCCTCATCCCAAGAGGGGCCTGACCTCCAGCTGATAAAACACGCTAAAAATAGCAGGATAAATATGAGGGAATGCAGGCGGGGTGTGAGCATCCCGGGCTGCAGCAGCCAGCCCTCCCCCCCTCCAGCCCTGCCCAACCCCCCCCAATAACCCCAGCCCAAAATACCAACCCGGGGCCCATCTGGTGTCCAACTGATGAGCACAGATGTGTTTGGGATTTCCGAGCCGGCTGGCAGCCGTTCAGACCTGTCGCAAGCTGCACCTGCTGCAGGATATTTTCCCTTCTGGATTTAATCCCCATCCCCCCAGCAGCCCCAGGCACCCCCCGGGGCTGGGTGGGCAGAAGGAGACCCCCCCCCAAGTGATGACCTCCCTGACCCACGCCCATCCCTGTCATCCATATGGATGTGGGAGCAGAAGGGGGAATTAAATGCCCAAGAGGGGTCGTGCGGTGCCCAAATCTCAGCACCGCCCCCGCCAAGGAAATGCCTGGGGGAGGGCTTGGTGTCACGGCCACCCTCCCCCAGGATGGATTTCAGCACCTCTGGGTGTTTTGGGAAGGTCAAAGGATTTCTGGGAGCATCCCCAGCCGCAGAGACCGGAGCCTTTCATGGCAGGCCCTGAGCCCGAGGGATGCTCCGGGCTTTGGAAACCATCCAGGGCATTTCCCAGCCCCCCACCCACCGCCCCCCAATTAACACACCCCTCTTGTGTTTTAACAAGGCTCTCCCAGCTCAGATGTTGACCCCTGTGATGATCGCGGAGCCTGCGGAGGGAATAAACAGCAAATCCCCTTTTAAATGAAGGGCTCGCCGAGGGATTAGGAGCGAAGGGGTGGCCCGTGCCCCCCTCCCCGCCCCCCGGGGCTGCCTGTGCAGATATTCCGGGCAGGAGAGGCCTCGTCTGTCCGTCTGGCCCGTCTGAAGTGGCCCTGGGCGATAGGGAGTGATTAGGATTAGACACATCCAGGATGAGAGTTTTTTCACCAGATAGGG
The DNA here is from genome assembly GCA_902810485.1 of Alauda arvensis. Lineage (NCBI taxonomy): Eukaryota > Metazoa > Chordata > Aves > Passeriformes > Alaudidae > Alauda > Alauda arvensis. The sequence continues at coordinate 65,313 of CADDXX010001024.1, read as the reverse complement.
ATGATAATGGGACCCATGGGGAGGATTAGGGTCCCGTCTCTCCGAGCGAGCAGCCATCTGTGTGTCCGTCTCCTGCCGCCCCAGCGGGTCCAGCCGGGCTCTCCCTCGGCCCTGCAGGCTCCTGGGATGGCAGCGCTGATCCGCTGGGATCGAGGCTGGGATCCACCCCCTCCCCACCGAGACCATGCGGCAACGAGGGCTCGTGGCTGCCCGGGATGGCCACAATGCGGTCCTGCGATGAGCACAGAGCCCAGCAGCTCTGGGAACCCTGCATCTCTGGGAACCCCGCATCCCTGGGAATCCAACATCCCTGGGAATCCAGCATCTCTGGGAACCCTGCATCCCTGGAATGGGGTGGAAACTGCACTCCAGCATCCATGCATCCCTGGGAACCCTGCATCCCTGGGAATCCAACATCTCTGGGAGTCCTGCATCCCTGGGAACCCTGCATCCCTGAGTACCCTGTATCCCTGCAGTCCCAGTGCACCCAGCATCCCTGCACATCCCCGGGGCACTCAGCATTCCTGCATCCCTGGGATTCCCAGCATCCCTGCACATCCCCGGGGCACCCAGCATTCCCGCATCTCTGGGGAATTCAGGCATCCATCCCCTGGTGTGTCCTGGCTTGGGGCCTTCTCCACACCCCCGTGAGGCTGCCGAGGGGACAGGAATGACAATCCCTGCCAGCACAGCTCGAGGCTTCGCCATCCCCTGACCTCCSCATCCCTGGAGCCGGGAGCGCTGCCGGGAGCAGAGCGCTGAGAACGGCTCCGTTCCCACCGCCCCGCATCCCGCTCCCTCCCGGCAGCATTTTTCCCTGCTGAAGTCAGAGGCACCCGGCAGAACCCCCGGCTCCTGCCAAGCACAAACATTTCCTATTTGGGATGTTCACGCCGCAGCCTCAGCCCCAGCCGTGACGCTGGCCCGGCCAGAGGATCCCAGGGAAGGCTGGAGGATCCCAGGGAGGGCTGGAGGATCCCTGGGAGGGATGGAGGATCCCAGGGAAGGCTGGAGGATCCCAGGGAGGGCTGGAGGATCCCAGGGGAGGCTGGAGGATCCCAAGGAAAGCTGGAGGATCCCAGGGAAGGCTGGAGGATCCCCGGGAAGGCTGGAGGATCCCCGGGAGAGCTGGAGGATCCCGGGAAGGGCTGGAGGATCCCAGGGAGGGCTGGAGGATCCCAGGGAAGGCTGGAGGATCCCGGGAAGGGCTGGAGCTGCTGTGCCCGCTGTAATCATGCAGAGAGAGAGAGAGAGAGTGGCATTTTGAAGTTTGGATAAAACCTTAATTGAAGTCTTGGCTGGTGTTAATTATATTAAAGGCAGAGTGAGCGATGGGCTTTTTATTAGTTAATGAGGATTTTCATTTTCCGGCAGAGGAGCCCTTTGATGTTTCCAGGACTAATGGCTGTTAAATTCAACTTACTCGCTTTGCCGGTGCCGGAGGGTGCTGGGGAGCAGGGGCTGCTCCAGTCGCGGTGCCCAAAGCCCTGGGAGCCACCAGCCACTGCGGRGAGAGTGGGATTCTCCCACCAGGGTCATGTGGGAACAAGAATGGCTGCATGGAGAGCAGGAGAGCAGATTTGCAGCCCCGAGTGAGTGTGGGGGACAGGGTGGGTGACACCAGGGAAGCACCAACACCCCCTGCCAAAATTGAACAACTCCTGAACTCGCGGCCATCCGGGCTGGGATTTGGGCTGTCCTGCATGAACACAGGATGCAGTGTTCCTGTGTGTCCCTGTGGTGTCCAGGCATCCCCCTGCATCCCAGGGATACTCAGCATCCTTGGACACCCCCGGGGCACCCAGCACCCCCAAGCTATCCCACATCCATCCGTCCATCCCGCCCCGCTCCCCACACGGATTTTTCCAGACTATCTCCAAACCCCCCGTGCCAGGCCGCCTCCCTCCTCCCGCAATTAGCATTTATTACGATTATTTTGCATTCATTACCCGCGGAGCCGGCGCTCTGCCCCGTCTGAAAGCGTGTGCAGATTCCCYGCGCGTCACTTCTCCCACCCTGGCAGGGAAGGGCTGCGCAGTTTGAATATTCCAGGYTCGGGGAGCGCCGCCGCCGGTGCGGGTCCCTCTCCCCAGCCACGCTGCTGCTCCCCAGCTGGATGATTTGTAGCGTTAATCAAGACCCGGAGCACTTTGCATTTCAAATGCTGCCAGGGAAGAGCCGGGCAGGAATCTGGGCTGTGGGGAATATTCGGGAAGAAAACGGGGTTTGTCCTCAGCCTCGCCTCGGCCCATAGCAGGTTCGGGGCTGGGAAGTGCACTCCCATGTGGGAATGGGYTCTCCCCACACGGCAGAGCCCCGGGGAACTCTGTTGAAGGAGTTCTTAAATAGGAGCAGCTATTTAAGGAGTTTTTGGGRTGCCCAGCGGGGCGGGATGGGGTGGGATGAGGGGTTGGTGGCAGTGGGCACAGGACCCTCTGCACTGCCAGCATTAAGCGACATTCGAGGGGCTGGGGGACAGGGGGTCCCCAAGGCTGGGTCAGGAGTGGTTTCCTCCCCCCAGACCCCCAAAACGGCAGCTCAGCCCCTCCTGGGGGCCCGCCCTGTGTGCGGCTGCCGGGGGGCAGCAGGGCAGGGCGGGGAGGGCTCTTTCCCGGTAATTACCCCGCGTCCTTCCCAGCCGGGCTCACGGAGGGACACAGCTTAAGCTATCAATGGTCCTGCCTTGATGGGAATAAAATATGCACTGAAAGACATGAAAATGGAGTAAATAAAAGAGATAAAAATGGAACGATCAAGCCAGCAACTTCTCCTCCTCTGATTAAAAAGAGGGAGTGGGGAGGGGGGGGAGAGGGGATGCGCTGAGCCCTTGAAGAGGCAGCTGCTGCTGCAGCCGCAGCCCTGATAAAGGGGCTGAGCAGCCTGTTTGGGAGAGATAAAGTGAAGTCCCAGCGTTTCCTGTCCTCAATCCAAGCCTTACCATCAATATTAATACAGCCTGACAAACTGGCGTTTAAGATAGAATAAATATAGACTGGTGCTGCTATTACCTAGACCTTATTAATCTGCTTGGAGGCATTTAAATGCCGTTAAAAATATGGAGTTTACTCGCTGGCACTTCAATAGCTTTACAATCCATCAGCGTTTTGTTTTCCACCCTCCTCCTCCCCTTCCCGACGTGTTGGCTCTGGGTGCCCGCTGACCTGCGCTGCTCTGGGCTGGGGGAGAGGAGCCAAGGGGGGAGCTGAGGTGGGAGCTTGGCTGGAGGAGGAGGAGGAGGAGGATGATGATGGGTGGGAGCTCAGCCCGGGGCATGGAGGCACAAACCCCTTGGAAATGGCGAGTGGAGCATCCCAGGAGTGGAGGGCCAGAACCCCCATGTGCAGGCGATGGAAAATTCACCTGTGTGCTCCTCACTGGGAGAAACTCCCAGGTGCAGCAGCCGGAGAGCCCCAGGCAGGGCAGCAGCCCCTCCTGGAGCCCCAAGGAGCCTGTGGGACCCAGGAATCCAGCAGGTGCTTGGGAAGCTGATGCCCATCCTGACTCCTCTGCTCCTGGCAGCACGGATCTGGGCTGCCACGTGTTGTGGCTCCTTCCCTGCCAGCTCCGGGGACACTGCTTGGTCCCCAGCGTTCCTCCCTGGAATTGATGGGTGCCAGGCACATGGCAGGGTGTGGGGCAGGACCCCTGGGTGCCAGGCACATACCGGGCTGTGGGGCAGGGTCTGTGGGTGCCAGGCACATATCAGGGTGTGGGGCAGGGTCTGTGGGTGCCAGGCACACACCAGGGTGTGGGGCAGGGTCTGTGGGTACCAGGCACACGGCAGGGTGTGGGGCAGGGTCTGTGGGTACCAGGCACACACCGGGCTGTGGGGCAGGGTCTGTGGGTGCCAGGCACACACCGGGCTGTGGGGCAGGACCCCCGGGTGCCCGGCACAAGGCAGGGCCAGCACCCCCGGAGGTGGCGGGCGCAGATGGGCTGTGCGGGGCAGCGGCGGCGGGAGCGGCGCTCATTAGACGTGTATTATTCATCGGCAGCTTCTGTCGCCTGCCATCTGCTCCGGCTGCGCGGCGGGCGGGCGGCAGCAGCCTAACGGGGCTGCGCGGCCCCGCTCCTGCTGTCACACCTGGGCTGCCACGGCAGGCGCGGGGGTGGCACCCCGGGGCCGGGCACSGTGCGGGGTGTCCCCCTGCTGTCCCCCGGGGTGACGCTCCGCGGGGCGGGCGCCTCGAGGGAGAAGGGAAGAGGGATTGCACGCCCTGGGTGACGCCGTGGGTGCCCTGGATTGCGGCACGCCCGGAGCTCAGCCCAGGGCAGGATCGGGCCCTTCCCAGYCTGGAGGAGCTCTGAGCTGCTGCCCAGACCTGGGGCTGGGCCGGGCATCCCCGCCCAGGGCAGGRCGTTCCTCCTTTCAGCCAAGCTCATCCTGTATCCAAGCAACACCTYCATCCCCTCACCTTTTAATTAAAACACTTGATGAACTTTCTAATGAGMGCCTGGCAGCCGCGGGGGCTCTCCGGAGGTGCTGCCTGCGCAGGTGAGGTCCCAGCACGGGGGATTGGCCTTGTCCCACTGCCCCGTTTCTGCCCCTCCCCTGCATCCCGCGGCTCACGTGGCATCCCCGGAGCKCCACCGAGCCAGGAGCTTGCTGCTCTACATTGATAATTGCCAGGTTTAATTACTTGGCAGCCAAATGACCTTTTGCATCTTCCAGCGAGGCCACGGAGCGTGGGAGCAGCCATGCAGTGGGAATGTGACAGGGCTGACACGCCACCAGCTTCACCCCAGCAGGGTGACRGGGACAAGGGCAAGGGGACAACAGGACCTGTCCAGGGGCAGGACCCTTCAGTGTCCCTGGGGAGAGCTGGGAACTGCTCTCCATGGCCTGGGAGGGAGCAGCCCTGGGGCAGAGCTGGTCCTGGAGCCACATCCTGGCACAGGATCCCTGGACATGGAGGGTCCCTGCTGCCCCTTTGCTCTCCCAAGCTGCCTCTGGAGCAGCCTCATCCCTTCCCTTTCCCTTTTCCCCTGGAGATAAAGCCCCCCGGCTCAGCAGAGGCTGCTGGCAGCCCACAGGCAGGACACAGCCCCTGCCTGCACCTCTGTGTGTGTGCTGTGCCTGCTGCCAGCCTTCCCCTCTCCCTGCCGGGGAAAGGAGCCCTTCTCCTGGTGATAATTACGGAAAAGTTCAGCGCCGAGAGGGGGGTGGCAGGGAGGGATGTATTAAAATGCATGCGCACAGCTTGGGCCTCGCAGCAGATGTTGGCATAATTAGAGAGGAAAAAATTATGAAATTAATTTGTGGTTCAATGTAAATTTTGGCGTTGGGGGGAAAGCTGGCGCGTGCTCCCTGCCTGCCACCGGGGGTCTGGGGCAGCACCGAGCCCCGGCCAGGGGGAGGAGGGATGGGTAACGCCTGCCCTCGGTGAGGAGGGGGTTTGGCACTGCTGCATCCCAGCTCTGTCACAATGGAGGGGTGGGGAGCGGCCTGGGGAGGTGGTGACCAGCCCAAGGATGGTGCCAGAGGAGACGGATCCCCAGCCCAAGGAGAGGGAGCAGCACCCTGGGGAGGTGAACTGCCCTTCCCTCCAAATGAGCGTGCAAACAGAGGGGAGGAAAAACAAAACACAGGGTCCAGCMATGGCCGTGGTTTGGAGTTTCTGCTGACCCTCACAAATACGTGTTTGTTAACACACTCAGTGTCACAAACAGCCTGGGGGCCCTTCCCTTTTGGGGGGACACAGCTGGGGTTTTCCTTTAGGGGCACACACCTTGAGGTGTGTGAGGTCCATCCTCGTACACTGTGGTGACATTCCCAGACCASGCTGGAGCCACACAAAGCTTTGCTTTCCCTGCTCGGCTTTTCCCATCCCCTTTTCCTTGGGAAGGTGATGAGGAATTAATATCTGTCACCTCCCCCTGGCCCCCACCAGCCCTGCCTGCCCCCGGGGAGGAGGTGCGGGCTCAGGTTTAAGCACCCATTRATGGGCACATCCTCCAGCTGTGCCAGGGCTTTACCATTCCTGGTGGGTCGTGGATGTCCCGTGTCACAAYCTGCCACCACCCCCTGGGAAATCGGGGTCAGCCCCGGGGGCCAGGACTGTGCCTGGCCGGGCAGAGKGGGGAGAGGGGGGCTTTGTGCTGCACCTTGCAGCCCCCCGTCTCGCAGGTGACATTTATTCAGGAGGACCCTGAATTTGTGCTGCTGAAGGAGAGGAGGAGCAGCAGGAGGCGGGTGGGGATGGGTCAAACCTGAAGTGAAGGAAGATGTGCCTAACTCAGAACCCCCAAAACTCGGTGTGCCCCCAAAACACGTCCCCAGACCGTGGGAGAGCCCCCAGCATGGCCCTGAGCACCCCTAGAAATTCTGGGGCTTGCAAGCCCCTCCTCTTCCCAGCTCCGTGGTTCCCCTGGACAGCCCAAAGCACCAGGACCCSCGGGAGGGGCACGAGCAGCCCCCATGGGTGCCAAGCCCTGGCTGTTCCCTTCCCTCATCCTCCACAGCAGCTTGGCCAGGGCTGGCCCCGCAGCCYGGGAGTCATTCCCACATCCCAGTTAATCTGTGCAGTCACTGGAGGTGCATCTTTAGGACTGAGCGATGCTGTTGGTGTGGGCAGGCGTGGCGGGGYGAGAGCAGAGGGGGTCTCCACGCCCCTCACACCAGCAGCATTGGGGTGCTCTGGGCATCACTTACTGGGAGATGTGGGCTGGGGGGAGCCCGGCAGAGACCCCTGAGGATCTCTGAGCRGGGCGGGTGCGGCAGCCAGGCACGGGCACGGCGGGCACCGGCTCGTCCTGGTGCCCGTGTGCTCCTGGTGTGCTCCCATCTGGCTCCATCTGCTCCCGGCCGGCCCGGGCGGGACCCGATGTGGGTCGTGGCGAGCGCGGAGCGGCCGGGCAGCAGCTGATCCCCCCCGGGCTGTGCGGGCCGGGATTACCCAGCTGCTGCCGAGCTGGCACGGGGACCGTCTCCTCCGAAAGGTTCCCTTCCAGGGGATTACGGATAATGCATCTGGAGCAGCACTCGCTCATCCAGGTTTGTGATTTATCTGAAAATCAAATTCCAGTAATCTCGCCTGCCATCTGGCCCCCGCGGACCCGCGGCCGGCGGGCGGGGGGCAGCGGCAGGGCCGGGGAGGGGGCTCCGTGTCCCTCCCCGAGCGTCCCCCGCGGGAAGAACAGAGCGGGCTGAGGCGCCCTGGGGTGGTGCGAGGCCGCCTTGGCAAGGAGATGGACAGGAAGGATTTTTGGGAGGGTGAGGAGCGCCAGGATGCGGGCGGGACCTGGAGAACTCAGCTGTACGCAGGAGCTGAGTTCCTGTGCTCCTGTGTCCCCACACATCCCTGGGTGCCGGGATGCGGGCAGGACCCGGAGAGCTCCAACCCGTGCAGGGATATTCCTGTGCCCCACACATCCCTGGGTGCCGGGATGCGGCAGCGCCCGGAGAGCTGCAGGAACAGGGGCAGGAGGAGGTGATGGGGAGGAGGTGACGACCCCTGCCCTGCCCAGGGCACATCCTGGCAGCAGGGACGTCCCGTGGCCCAGCAGGGAAGGCAGAGGAGAGCAGGATCCATCCTTTCCCCCGGCAGGAGTGGCCCAGAGGGGAGCCGGAGCCCCCAGCATTCCCCTCCCTGCCCCTCATTCCCAGCTCATTAAGGCTCTCCCATTATTCTGACATTTTGTGCGCGTCACGTAGCGGGAAGAAGTAATTTACTTAGAAGAAATTAAAAGTTCATTTTAATTGAGCGCACACTGCAGTATGCAAATGCGGGCGCATTATGTACACTGATGCGGAGACAAAGGCTGTAATCAACTGTTAACCCTTTCCGAGCCAGCACCGCGCTCCTCCGCAGCGCCGGCCCCGCTCCGGCCACTCCGCAGACCCCAGGGCCGCATTTGGGATGTGCCCCTTGGCCGCAGGGGGGGCAGGAGGAACCCCCTGGGCACCGCTCCGTGCGGCCGGGATGCGGCAGGCAGGCAGGGACGCCGAGCATGGAGGTGTCCCCAAATGGCTGTGACGCGCTGGGATGGCTCCGAGCCAGCGACACAGGCGGCGTGATGGGGCAGCGGGGCTCCGGGGGTGAGGGAGGCGTTCTGGGGAGCTGCCATGGAGGTGCAAAGGGGATATCCCCGGGGATACGCGTCCAAAGGCCAAAACAGGGCTCGTTGCAGCTGCAGCCACCCTGAAATCCAGCAATACCTGGCGAGTGATGGCCGGATGTGAGGGTGGTCCAGCTGCCATGAGCCTGGGATATTCCCAACATCCTGTTGCTATTTTTTTAAATGTTTTTTTTTTACTACCTGTCAGACCTGAGATTTTTTTTAATGCCAGTGCAAATGGAACTGGCTCACAGATGCGAGATGACAGCCCGCTGCAGGAGACAGACAAATTACCTCCAACCTCGRCTCAAGACGCCCACAGACTCCCAGACAAAGGGAGGTGGTGTTGGGGGGCTGGAATGAGCTGGCAGTGCTCAGCCAGGCTGCCCAGCCCRGGCCTTGGGTGCTCTCTGTGTGCAGCATCCGCGGGGATCCCGCTGCAGRGGGGGAGGCACATCCAGCATCCGAGCATGGGGGATGAGGTTAAAAATCACGAGAAACGTGAGGGCAAACGTCCCTTTGCAGGATGACAGAGCGCACCCAGCCACCCTTTGCAGGAGGGATGAATCCCTTGGGAATCCCTTCTGGCTTTGCCAAGGACAGATCTGGGATGGGACCCCGAGGGGGTGACAGCGGGTGACTTTTCAGCCTGGAACCACTCGGGGAGGAGGGCAGGGGGGCACCTTGGAGCTGCCACCTCCACCTCAGCCGCCCTTCAGCCGCCCTGTGCTGCCAGGAGCCGCAATCGCAGCGYTCCCGGTGAGCTCCGGGGGCAGCCCGGGTGGTCGGCAGGATTTAATTGCTGTGTGTAACCTTTGCAGCCCGTCCCACGTGCCGCCTGGGCGCCGGCTCCGCAGCTCCAGATGGCACCCGGGAAAGAGTTAAGTCCGCTGTGATCAACAGCAAGAAGCAAGTGGTAAACAGTTTTTCTCTCCCTCTGCTAAATTAATATGCAAATTCCCCCCCCTTCTCTCCCCCCCCCCCTTGCTTCGAAATTAGCGAGGTAGAATGCTTGGGCTAATTATGCATTCAAACGAGCAGGCTTCGTTAATGTGGCACTAAGAGGAGCCTGAAAATGATTGTGAGACGATGAAATTGAAATTGGAGCACGGCACTTCTAATGCATCTGGAGTCACTCTTGCATGCCCCGGCAGATGTAACCTGGCAGTGACCGGCAGCTCCCGCAGCACCCCCAGAACCTCTCCTGCTCCCCCCTCCCGCTCCAAAACCAGCCCTTCCCAGGATTTCCCAGCCCACTTCCTTGGGGGTGGAAGGGTGGGATGGCCCCCAGAGCTCCTGGTGTGGGGTAGGGATGGGGCAGAACATCCAGAGCACCCCCAGGACACGGAGAWGGGTTGGGATTAGGGGTGATGGTGCTCCAGGGGAGCAAAGCAGGTCCTGGCACAGCCCTCGAAGTGTCCATGCAGGTCCCTGGGTGATGCTGACATCAGCCCCTGTGCTCCCATGGTCTGGAGCAGGGCTGGGAGCACGTTCCTCTTTCCCAGGCAGAATCCTGGCCCCCAAGGCCACCAGCAAGGGCCTGGGCATGTTTGGTAAAGCTCCACTTGTGCTTGCATGGAGAAACCTCTGGATGAATGAACCTTCCCTCCCGGGGATGCTGAATCCTGGCGGCTGCAGGAGGTCACGGGGGAATTCCCATTCCCATTGCCACATCCCAGTGGATTTGGTGCTCAGCAGTTGTTGGCACATCCCAGAAAGGACCAAGCTGGTGGCACATCCACATCCATCACCTCACGTGAGCCACAGCCCCAGGACTGTCCCACAACAGGGGGGGTGGCACTGGGACATCCAGAGCCAGGCTGGGGCGGCTCCTGTGGGCCTGAGACCTGCRAAGGAAAAAAGGGAGAAAAAGTTGAGGGTGACAAACAGGGAGRTGTTTTATTTTTGGGGATGTGTTAGGCTGAGGATGAGCAGCCACCAGCTGCAAGGGGCGCAGGGGATGATGAGGAATTCACGGRAATACTGGCTCMCAGTGTCCCCAGTCCCAGTCTCCGCTGGGATAACTGCTCCCTGCCATCTGCACAGCCTGGGATGCAGCCACCCAAGGGCTAAACCCAACTTCCCAGGAGAGGCAGCAGCACGGTGGGACCAGCAGAGATGGATGTGGGTGTTAAATATTCATCAGAGGTGTGGAATTTGCTGGAAGCAGCCATTAGGAGGTGATGCCCCATCCACAGCCSGGCCGGGCCGAGGTGGGCGGAAGGCGGCGGGGGAGGGAGACGGATGCTCCGGAGGAGGCTCAGAGCCGTAAACCAGATGCACTGTCAGGAATCAATGAGGAGCTCCGGGCTTCAGGCACTCAACCACCAGGAATGAAGGGAAGGAATAAACAGACSAGGAGATGAATAACACCCCGGAAAGAAAGGAGGGGAAGGAATGGGGGAGCAGCAGGGATGCAGATCCTGGAGGGRATGATCCCTGGGAGTGGGGTGGGATGGGATGGTCAGGAGGGATCAGATCCGGGAGGAGATGATCCCTGGGAGCAGGGTGGGTTGGAGTATCGTGGTTTGGAGCTCCAGGAGCAATGTCGAGCATCCCAGAGGGATGCTGAGCAGTCCTGAGGACACACACCTTGGCAGGGGAGGCTGCTGGGCTTGGAGTGAGCTGTGGTGTGCCCGGGCAGGGCCAGGGCATCCCCCGGGCATCCCCCGGGCCCCGCCGCAGCGGCCGCGCTCGGCAGCGTGCCCCGGGCTCGGGGCTGGCACTCGGAGGGGGTTGTTTTCCTCATCTCTCTGGTAATTTTTCCCTCTGACTATGATGCATAGCGGTGCTAATTCGGCACGTTGCCATTAATTCCAGCACAGCTGCCGCTCTCTCCCTCAAGGCATTTCGCTAATACTCGGCTTCAGAGCCTCTCAGCAAATTAACATCATTTGTTCTGCAGAACATGTTTTATTTCTACACTACATGCATAGCTTATTACTCCTCCAGAAACTCGGGGTGTGCAGGAGGCAGAGCCGTGGGCACGGCCCTCCAGAGCCTGCCCTGCTCCCCAGCTCGCCGTGCCCGTGCCTGGACGGGCACAGGGACACAGCACAGTCCCTTGTGCCACCTCGCACTGACCCGAGCTGCAGCTGCGGGGGTTTTCTGCCAGTGCCGGGCTGCTCTGGTGCTGGTGGTGATGTGAGGGGGTGGGGGATGGTGGCASTGTGCTGGCTCAGTCACTGGCTGGCATCTCCTGCATCCACTGGCGTGATGCTACCTCTCAGTGCTCACACATTTAGGGACAGAGGTGACAACATGTCCCAGGACGTGCAGGCCAGGCTGGGTGTGACACTGAGAGGAAGCAGGAGCTGCCAGCACCGACACAACAGCTCAGACCCTCTGGCAGCAGCTCTGGGATGGAGCAGAGTCCTTCCCACGTGGCCCTTGGTGCTGAGCCCCGGGGCTGTGGGCGGGGGTGTGAGCTGGGCAGTGTCCCCAGCCAGGCAGGGTGTCCCCAAGCCAGGCAGGGTGTCCCCAGCCAGGCAGGGTGTCCCCAAGCCAGGCAGCGTGTCACCAGCCACGCAGGGTGTCCCCAAGCCAGGCAGGGTGTCCCCAGGCACGCAGGGTGTCCCCAGCCAGGCACGAGGTGCCACCACCCGCAGCCCCCGCCGGCGATAGCTTCAGGTCTTTCGCTTTGATTAAGGTTATTTAAGCTTTTTACCAAAACATAAAACCTGATTGTTTGCATAAACAACCTAATTGGATTCTAGTGCACAGCATCGCTAATGCCGCGGGCTGCCTGGGAGCCGGCGGGAGCGGGGAGCACCGGGAGCACCGGGAGCACCGGGAGCACCGGGAGCACCGGGAGCACCGGGAGCACCACGATGGGCAGGGGATCGGTGAGACCCCTCCGTGCCCCGCATCCACCTGCCCCCTTCTCCCAGGGAGCCTCCTCGGGGTGGGCGACAGCCGGATAGGAACATCGATGTCCCCACACGTGGCTCTGGCTGTGCCATTGGTGTTGCCTCACCTGCARGGCGAGAGGGGACAAAGCCCCCGCTCCGGCACCGCTGGTGGGAGGAGGAAGAGGAAGGTGGAGGTGCCGAGCGGGAAGCAGGGGGCCGGGAGCTTTGCAGGAATGCTGCCTGCGCAGCGTTTCCATGGCTGGGAGCTGCAGAAGGCTTTCATGGCAAGAGGCGGAGAGGCTCCATGAATATTTCATTAGGAAAGCAATGTGGTGTGCTGCAGAGAACATCTGGCTGGAGTCCCTGGAGACCCCTGCCTTGTGCAGGAAGCAGGAACTGTGAAATACGGAGGAAAACGAGGGAGAGGGGGAGATGGGGGGATCATCCCGTGACACGGGGAGCGTTCCTGCCCTCTTGGCCGGGCACTGAGCAGCGCAGGGCGGGCGAGAGGCTTCGTCCTCTGGGGAATGACAGGAGCTGGAAAGGCTGTGGTGGTGCCATGCAGGTGGAGGAACTTCCCTGGACATTTTGGGGACCAGGCTGCAGCGGGCTGCTCTGTTATATCCCGATATCCAGTGCAGGAATGGGCAGAGCTGCTCCTCCTCATCAGCCCAGTCAGCGATGCTGGAGCACTGGGATGGGATGGGACATCTCTTGCCTCACTCCAGGTCGCTCCCAGGGAGATGCTGATGTCCTCAAAGCTGGATGCTGGGATCCCTGCCCCAGCTGCTGCAGGTGATGAGCGCTGAGGGAGGTTTGTCCTGCTGGGACTGGCATAGGGTGGACATCCCTGGGCACAGGGGTGCTGGTGGGCACAGCCAAGGTCCTTCAGCAGGAATCAGAGTGCTGTGAGATTTGGGATTGCCAGCATCCCAGTTTCCCTTCAGTGCCAGTTCCTTCCCCCAGCACGGGCCAGGTTTGGTGCYTGGGGACCCTTTTGCAGCCACTTCACACCAGTGGAGCGGTGATGCCACGCTCTTCCTGGCTTGGGAATGGCTCCCACGTTGCTCCTGCACCCCGGGCAGGCAGGAGGGCACACAGCAGCACCAGGTCTCTGCCCTGCACCCTTAACACCCTTCTCAAGGCTCCCCACTCACCCCCACACCCCCCCCACACAAAGACCCACTCACACCCCATCTCCTTCACCCAGCACCCCATGGCAACAACGCCGGCATCGTGCGAGTCACGGCCATGGGACCACGAGCTTCCTGGTGCCCTGCGATCCTGCCCTTCCCTCCTCCTCCTCCCCAGCACGGTGTGGGGGCTCTCTGCCCACCCTCCCTTCCTCCTTCTCCCCCAGCCGCCGGGCTGTGCYCCGGGGCAGCCCCGGCACTGGGAGCAGGGCGCATTTCCCACGTGCCAGCGCTGCTGGCGGCAGGACTTTGGCTCACACCTCCCTTCCTGCAGCCCCGCCGGCCGCCGCCAGACAAAGCCCGACCACACAAAGCCACAACCTCGCTCGSCGGCCCCGCGTGCGGCGGAGCCTCTGCGCAGCCCCGGGGCGAGCACCGGGAGCCGGGGACTGCCCCTGCCAGGAGCGCTGCAGGCGGGGAAGGGCTGTGGGACAGGCCAGGCGGGAGATGCAGGGACAGGCCAGGCGGGAGCTGGTGGGACAGGCCGGGCGGGAGATGCAGGGACGGGCCGGGCAGGAGGTGCAGGATGGGCAGGGAGGCCGCGGGCAGCGTGCGCGGCGCGGGGCCGGCCGGGATGCGGAGCCTGGCACAGACACATGCACGCACACGCACACCCTGCGAAACGACGGCAAATACCTCTGTCCTCTGCGGCTCCTCCGGCTGCTTCCCGTGCTGCCTCGGCCACGCCGTGCCTCCTCCTCGCTGCCCGTCCTCCATGTGCCCACGCCGGGACGCGCTGCCAGACCCTCCTCTCCGCCGCCGGTGGGTTTTGGCCCCCGCTGCCTGCTGGCGTTTTGGCAGCCTCGCCGCTCCAGCGATGGCATGTGTCCATTTCTTTTTTTTTTTCCCTTTTTTTTTTTTTTCTCCTCTCTCCCTTTCACAATCCGTCCTCCCCAGCCTTCTCTGCCGGTGCCTCCAGAGCCGCCTGCGGTGCCAGCTTGCAGGGAAATTGGCAGCGAGCTCGGCACAGGGATCCTCCCGCAGCTGACGGAGCCCTGCCAGGCGCAGGCAGCCCTTCTGCCAGCCACCAGCCTTGGCACGGGGGGCCGGGGGGCCGCGGGGGGCTGCCGAGCCTTGGCAGCCCTTCCCCGGCWCGGCGCGCCCCAGCCGCCGCCACGGCTCCGCTGCCAAATGCCAAATGGGGGGAGGAAAAGGGGAGAAGGCAGAGAAAGGAGCCGGCTTCGCCGTGCCCGGTGGCGGGGACCCACCGGGGACCCCTTCCCTTCGCCAAGGCCAGCTGGGCGACGTCCTCGTCCCTCGGCGGAGGCTCGGCAGCCTGCCCGCGGTGCCGGTGTCACATGGAGRGGCTCAGCCCCGCGTGTCCCGAGTCGTGCCCCCAGCCCAGCCGGSAGAGCCCATGGCAGGGATGGCGAGCGCCGCCGCAGCCCGGCGATGCTGCGAGGCGAGCACGGCTCCCACAGACACACCTCTTACCCAGCATCCGTCTGCTGCACAGGGGGGCCCGGGAAATTGGGAAGGGGAGAGCGGAGGAGGGACTTCTGGCGATGGGTGGGGGTTTTTGGGGTGCCCTCTGGCCGCGTGGCGCCTGGCACGGKTGTCTCAACAGAGCATCCCTAACTCGTGCCAAAATCCTGACCCCGGTGGTTCAGTCGTGCCATGACTGCATCCTGGCCAGCCACTGGCGTGGCAGCCAACCCTGCTTTTCCAGCTTTTCCTCCCAAAACTCCCAGTTTGGGTGTCTTTTTGAAGGTACAAGTGGGTGTGTGGCTTGTGCCTCCACTGTAGCGTGGATGCTCCTGGTGCCAACGCCTTTAGAGGGCCCCTAAGGCCAAGGGATGTGGATGGGACTCACCAGGCAGGAGACAGGGAACAGCCCRGTTCCTGCTCAGTTTCTCCCAAAATAAATCATTCACTGGGAGCCACATTCACTGGGAGGCACAGGGGTGCTGGGGCAGGCACGAGGCGCTCAGAGAGCAGCGGCCATCACTCATTACAGCTTTACCCCCTCATCAAGGATGTCTTTGATGGAGTTGGCAAGAGGAGCCATGAGCCCTCCATGGGGCAGGATGGGGTGTGAGTGGCTCACAGTGGCACATCCCATCCTCCTGCTACGCGTCACCCGGTGTCCCTGGCTGGTGGCACACCCCAGCGCAGGGATGTGGCAGCTCCTGGGATGGCAGGGACTGTGTGTGCCATAAGAACATTCCCGGAGCTACCCCGGCGTGCCCCCGTGCCCCGGTGGCTGTCCCTGGCCTGCCCGTGTCACACGTGCGCCTGCCATTTCCTCAAAGAAGCAGCTAATCTCCATCAATCATCATTCCGGGCAATTATCATAATAGGGCCATTTTGCACTTATCCTCGCCACGTGACGCAGGAGCCACTTACGGCTCCACTTCACACCGAGCAGCTCCGAGCTGCTCCYGTCCCCGGGGAGTCCCCGTGGCAATCGTGTCCCCTGCAGGCCCCTGGGGACAGACCAKCCCCGCTGTGGGCAGYGGCTGCTCSTTCTGGGAGCGATGCAGGCGMGGGGGCACCTCTGAAACACGGAGGAAAACAGAGGCAGACCTTGCCCCTGCCTCATGCCATCCTGCCACGGGAGCAGCAGCACAGAGTTAAACCCTGCAATGGGGACACTCAATCTGCTTTCTGCCACCACACGGCCCTGGCAGCCCTGGCAGGGTCACAGTGGTGATGTTGCCACCTGGGTGTGGCAGGGACAGGGCCAGCTGCCYCTGCTGACCTGCTGCTGCCTGGCTGGGAGCAGCTTAGGGAGGCTGGGAAGTGGTGAGGGCCTCGGGTGGGGGATTAGGGGCCAGCAGATGGATGGAGATCAAACATTTCACTGCCCCTTGTTTACAACACCCTCCYGGGCAGCCAGCGGGGATCCCAGCACTGCTCTGGCTCTGTCCCTYCTTGGGCTGGGGCAGGATGGGGATAGGGACACACTGCCCATGGCTTTGGGGTGTCCCAGTGGGGATGGACAGGCTCCTACCTTGGTGTCCTCACTCCAAGCAGCTGCCAGTGCCCCCATCCCATCCCATCCCATCCCCTCCCATCGCACCACAGAGCACTGGGATGAACTCGCTGTCACCCTGAGCATTCCCACAGCCCGGCAGTGTTTGTGGTGTTTACACCACACCAGTAATTACTTTCCTTTTTTTTTTCCCTTTAATAAATACGGATGTGCCACAAGTAAACTCCAGCGCAATAAAAGCTTTCTGCTGGATCCATAATTAATCACCGAGCTGAGGAAGGAGGGGAGGGCCGGCTGGAAACCCTCCCGCCGGCGCGGGCTGGGCTCACACCCGGCTGGGAGGGACCTGAGGACCCGCGGTGCCAGCTTGGGGACATCCCAGTGCCCAGGGGACCGGGGCAGCAGCCGAGGCCGGGGGTCTGYGGGCAGGCAGGGCTGTGCTGCACCCAGGTCTCGGTTTCCACTCCCAGCTGCGAGGGCACATCTGGAGTGACCCCTCCCCGATGCMGATGGGGAGCAGCCCCTTGGCTCCCTCCCGGCCCCGGGGGAGCAGCGTGCGGCCCCGCAGCCCCGCGGTGAGCAGGGCTGAGCACATCTCCGGGGATGTGGCCGGCTCCAGATGGCCGCTGGGCTCCAGGTGCCGGGGGCCGCAGCGGCAGAGGGTGGCTCGGGGTGACATCTGCTGAGCCCGCGGCCAGCTGGCCCCGCCGCCTGCCGCCACCGCGGGGAGCACGGCCCTGTCACCCCCAGGGGAGGGTCCTTGGGTGTCCCAGCTCTGTCCCCAGCAYCWCGCTGTCCCTGCCAGCCCCTGCAKCACCGCGGGGGTGGTGGCACCCTGCCGCACCAGAGACCCCATCATGCATCCCGGGGAGGGGCTCATCCCTGCAGGGGACAGGGACGGCTGGTGACAGATGGGCAGTGTGGACAATGACACTGGCAGGGCTGGGTGCTGGGCACACCGGCAGGGAGGTGGCACCCGCTGGCACTGGGGCCGAGCCGGAGCTGCTGGGAGTGTTGGGAGCCTCCTGCAGCTCTGCAGGGGCAAGCGGGGAGTGGGGAGAGTGAATGGGGTGTAAAACGGGAAGGGTGAGAGAGCTGCACAATGGGGACACAGCCGTGGGATGGGGAGCTGTGCCATGGAGAGCTGTGCCATGAGGGAGCAGTGCCATGAGGGAGCTGTGCCATGAGGAGGAGCAGTGCCATGGAGAGCTGTGCCATGGAGAGCTGTGCCATGGAGAGCTGTGCCATGAATAGGAGCCGTGCCGTGAGGAGGAGCCGTGGCACTCCCGCAGCAGGCCCGTGCAGCAGCCCCGGCTGCTCTCGCTGGGATCCCGGCCCCGTTTCCGCTCCCACCCCGCTGCACCCCGGGGCTGCGGCCGCGGCCCCGGTGGAAACACAGCTGGGGAGGTGGGTGGGGGTCAGGCCGGCCGTGCCGCTTCACGGTCCGGCGCACGCAGCCACAGAAACACGGCCCCAGTGTGGGACAGGGCCCGGGCACCGTGTGCCGCTGAGGGCACCTCTGTGCATACCGGGGTGCCCGTGGGTTCCCAGGCTGTCTGTGTGTCCCCAGGCTGTCTGTGTGTCCCCAGGCTCTCTGTGGGTCCCCAAGGTGTCTGTGCGTCTCTGGGATCTCTCCAGCCCCGCCATGCCCACGTGTGGAGGTTCCACGGGCCCGGGCTGTCCCTGAACCCAGCCAAATCCCAAATCCTGCAGGTGAGGCCCATGGTCGTGGGGCAGGGATGGACCTCCATAACGTCACGTACGCCCGCCAGGACACCCGAGCACGCTGGTGACACWGCAGGGCGCCGCAGGGACAGTCCCGCAGTGCCTTGCCCCCATCCCCCRCGGGCGTTTTGGGGTCAAATCCCCACAAATCGGGTGCGGCTGGCGGAACATTGGTACGCGGAACGTTCGGGTCTCGGCGCCGCGTTCCCGTCGGAGCGGTTCGCGGCCGGACCGGCCCCCCATAGCAGGTGAGGCCCCGCGGGGCTGCGGAGGCGGCGGCCCCGGGACGGCCCCAGAACGGCCCCGGGACGGCCCCGGGATGGCCCCGGGATGTCCCAAAGCCGTGGCGAGCCGGGGCCTGCTGCCCTCGGTCCGGTGCGCTCGGGCCGTGCCCTCCTTCCCTGCGGGAGCCGCTGCTGCGGGGCCTGAGGCGGGGCCGCGCCCGCGGAACCCCGGCAATCACGGGGCGAAGTTTATTTTCCTTTTCCTGCTCTGGGACGTGCCGTGAGTAGGCTGCGGGCAGGGAGCTGGAGGGTGGGAATCCGCTCCGAAATGGCAGAGGAATAAAGCACTGTGAGGGTGGGCAGACCCTGGCACAGGTGCCCAGAGAAGCTGGGGCTGCCCCTGGGTCCCTGGCAGTGTCCAAGGGCAGCCTGGGCAGGGCTTGGAACAACCCGGGACAGTGGGAGGTGGGACTGGATGGGCTTTAAGGTGCTGTCCAATCCAAACCTTTCCCTATTTYTTGTTTTGTGAGAAGGGCAGAACAGTCAGCATCTCGGGCATTATTTGATGCCGTTTCCAAGTCTCTTTCTCTTAGTTACTTTTTTTATTTTCTAAGAATAAAGTATTTCTTTATTATTTTCTAATAATAATTTTTTGTCTCTGCTGTAGAAACAGGCAGGAATCCCYTTGTATTCCCCTGCCTGTAAATGAGGAAAGGGTGGGATCCTGCAGGTCAGACTCTGCCCTTGCACAGTCACAGGTGGAGCAATGATTATTCCTATAACAACTCACTTTGGAACAGCTCAGAGCAACTCCAAGGATCATTTTACTCCAGGGAATGCATTTTATGCCCTTTATGACCAGGAAGTGCAGAGGGGGRTGGCACAAAGTGCACGGGGCTGTGCAGTGGGTCAGCTCCCAGTTTGCACTGGTTTTGTCRTGCTGGGAGCTGGGCAGAGCCCTCCCTCCAGCTGCTTTGAAATCTTCAGCCTCAGGAGGAGGACTTGGATTTTCCCTTCCAGGGAGATTTGAACCTTCCCTTGCAAGGCAGCAGAGCCACATCTCTGCACTGCCACCACCTTGCCAGGGGCTCTAGGGACAAACCTTGTTTCCAGGTGTGCTGTGCCAGAGTTTGTGGCACCWGAGCAAGGGGAGGGGATGGAAAACAGCCCCTGGATTTACTTCCCTGTACCCCAAGTGTCTGCACACACCCCCAGCTCTCTGAGGCAGCATTGCCARGCCTGGCTGAAGGTGCTGCTGGTAATTGCTCCATTAAACACAGATTGGTTGGAACAGAGTAATCTGATTTTTGGGAGGAGCTGGAGGAACAGTAAGAGCACTGAGAGCATCAGCCACACTGATCCTGGGCAAAAACAGCTTCCAGTTCATGGTCCTCTTAATGGCTGGGGCATTAACACCTTGCCATGGCCATGGGTTCAGYTCAGGGTGTGAATCAGGTTGGGGACTTCACGTTTTAGTCTCTCCTGAGCAATGCAAAGACGTCACACAGGTTCTGCCTTCAGCTGCTTTGTTTTTTTCCAYGCTGGTGGCAAATGTCAGGAGTTCCCATGGTCACCCCCCTCTGGGGCTGAAGCCTCTCTGCTCCCCCAGATGTTTCCACCCTAAATCACCAGCTTGTTTTGCAGAAGCAGAAATTGAGGTTGATTTGCAAAAGCAAACCTGAGCAGGGCCAGTGTCTGGGTGGGGAAATGTTCCGAAGGTGGAGGGGAGAGACCGCAGGGGAAATAAACCTTTGTGCAGCCTGAGCTGGGGCCTCCCTGGGGAGCTGCTGGGCTGGATCCCCTTTGTTCCAGCTCCTCCCCACAGTGGGAAGCTGGGCTGGGAGGCTCTTGGAGCTGAGCTGCTCCACTAATAGGCATTTATCAAAAAATAAAGGGGAAAAATCAGATTGTTATTGGYGGCGTCAAGGAAGTGTCACGGACGCTCTCAGAGAGTGAGAGCTTGTCATCCTTTGGCTGCCTCCTCTTGTCGTGGAATCTCTCTGGGGATGTTTTGGTGCTGATTGGATTCTGTGCAGCAAACCCCTCTCTCTCCTGCCACAGCCCTGTCCTCCCCTCTCTGCTCCCCGTTGTTCTGTGGAGAGGCTGCTCCAGGCTGTGCAGGGGGGTTTAGGATTCTTCWCAGAATCGTGGGATGGTTTGGCTTGGRAAGGACCTTAAAGCCCTTCTCATTTCACCTCCTGCCTGCCAGCAGCTTGGGACACTGGGAGGTGTCCCTGCCCATGGCAGGGSGTGGAACTGGATGGGCTTTGAGGTCCCTTCCAACCCAAACCATTCTGGGATTCTGTGAAAGCTGKTTCRTKATGTAAATGAGCTGGATTTTAGGGACTGGAGGCTGTGCAGGGAAGGGTCTCTGCCTCCTGTTCTGTGGTAGCAGGACCCAGGGATGCTCAGGCTGCCCAGGGTGTGGCACTCTGAGGCAGGGACATCAATAATACAGTGGMTATTATTCAAATGAGGGCTGCCACTTTCCCTGGGTGGGAATAACCCCCTGGAGARTCCCTGCCTGTTCTGATCTGCTCCCATCATTGCTTTCTGCAGGATCACTTCAGCTGTGCTGGCAGGATGCTGCTGCCCCTGCTCTTCCCCCAGCTGTGCCGGCCCCTCCGCTGCCTCCTGCGGGACCTGTCCCGCTGCAGAGGGGATGGCAGGAGGGCTGTGTGTCCCCACAGGGCTCTGCACACAGCCTGGGCCAGCTGCAGCAGTGACATCACCCCTGTGTTCACCAGGGCTCTGGCGTTTGGGGACAAAGTGGCCATCGTTGACCAGAACGGGGAGCACACGTACAGGGACCTGCTCAGGCGGAGCCTCCGCTTATCCCAGGAGATCTGCAGGGTCCTGCAGTGCCCCAGCAGGGACCTGAAGGAAGAGAGGATCTCGTTTCTGTGCCCCAACGATGCCTCCTACGTGGTGGCCCAGTGGGCTTCGTGGATGAGTGGGGGCATAGCRGTGCCCCTGTACAGGAAGCACCCCGTGCCCGAGCTGGAGTACGTGATCCAGGACTCCCAGAGCGCCCTGCTCATCGCAGCCCAGGACTTCCTGGGGAAAATAACCCCCAGTGCCGAGAAACTGGGAGTCCCAGTGCTGCCACTTCCCAGCTCTGCTGGGGATGGATCCACGAGCCCTGCAGCCACGGAGGAGGGGCCCCTGCCAAGCTGTTCCTCGTGGAAGGACAGAGGGGCCATGATCATCTACACCAGCGGGACCACGGGGAGGCCCAAGGGTGTCCTGAGCACCCATGGGAACGTGCAGGCTGTGGTGAGTGCTGCTGCCCCCCTGCCAAGCTCGGGCCAAGGCACAAAGTCTTGGAATCTGGAGGGGGTTTGGGATTGCAAACACCGTTCCACTGCCAAATTCCAGCAGGGAGCTGTGGGGCTGCAGCTCTGGAATCCTCCAGGCTTGGAAGGTGAACACCCAGCAGGGTGTGAGACTCTAAACCTTGGCCTGTTCATGCTGCAGCTGCATCCCAAGGCAGGTGGATTCTCCTCCCTGCTTTCCTGGAAAGCAGAAGGGATGAAACCTGTTATAAAAAACCTGGTTTCTTTGCAGTTTGCTTTTCTACCCTCTGACTAGGGGAGAATCTTTGCTCCTAATTGGAAAATATCTTAGCCCAGCCCAGTGCTGTGTGAAGCCTGTGCATTATTCAGCTTTTTATCCCCAAGGCAAAAAAAATCCATTAGCTCTCAGAGCCAAAAGGAATTAAAAGTTTGAATAAGCCTGCTGACTACCTCACCACTTGGTTATCAGTGCCTGCAACTGCCAGGCTGCTGCCATTAGGGAAGGAGGGCAGGGAATGCAGGGATGCCTCTGAGAGCTGCTGCTGCTGCTCTGGGTGCTCAGATCCTGCAATATCCCAACAGGAATGAAAGCCTTGATGGATGGAGCCAGGGCTTGGCTATATTGGGCAAAGAATCTGTCYCCTTACAAATATGCTGATTATTTGGGGGGTGGCCTGAGCAGTCCCCATCCTTTGTGCTGCCCTGCAGGAAGCCTAAAAGCTGCTGCCTGCCCTGTGGGGAGAGGGTTGTGAGAGACACGAGCAAATTCCACTGTTCAGATGCTTTTCTTATTTTTAGGTGGCTGGAAATAAGCTTTGCAGTTGCCAGCACTGGGCTCTGAAGGGCATTGTTGACCCAGAAACCTGATAATTATCCCTTCAGATAATTATCCCTTCAGAGCAGAGTGTTTTGGAAGCTTGATACTCCCATAATTTTTTACTAACATGAAACCTACTTTCTGTTTATCAGCGATTTCCTGCTCCTACTGATTATCCCTTACAGGTGCTAAAAGCCTGATGTCATCAGTGTCCTAACTATGGCAACAGAATTCTGGGAAAATTAGCTTTCTGATTACTATTCCTGCCAAATCTGCATGTGCAGCAGCAGGTTAATATTTCTGTATGTCCTACTTAAAATCGTTGTTGATATTTCTCAGTAGCAAGGAAGGGCTTTGCTGATTAAAAGGCACATCCTGACAGGATGCTGAAGGTGTTCCTCTTTTGTGCTGCTGTTTTGGTGGGAATTTTTCTCCCGCTGATCTTAAAGGAAAGATTTTGTACCCAGTCAGGCTTGGCATTCCTGCCAGGGAATTTGGGGCCTCGGGAATACCTCAGGACAATCTTTCCTCTTGCCCTTAATGCCTTGGGAAGGCTGACCTGAAACAGAGACTGGGCAGAGCTAGAAAATAAAGCTGATATTTATTGAAAGGCCTTTCAGGATACACCTTGGGCAGGACAAGAGCCTGGCCAGGGCTACACCCAAGGTGGACCCAAAATGGTCACAAAATGGACCCAAAATTGTCACAAAATGGACAAATGGTCATGAGGTCTCACACTTTGATAAGTTTTGATCCATTTGCACATTGGGGTTTAATTATGCAATTCCAGCTCCAGGCTGTGAGGTCTCATCCTTCTTGTTTTGTCTCCTCAGCCCACTGTTGTTTATGCTTTTGGGCCTGAGAACTTGTAACAGTTGTCCTTGGTGTTCAGGGAGGGAAGGATTTGTTTTGTCTGCCTGCTCTGTGAAGAGAACTCACAGCACTGATTGTGAGGCTCAGAACTGCACCGAGGCAGCACAGAGTCTGAAAAACAACAGCTACACTGCAGGCACCACCCTAAGGCCGTGCTGTTTGTTTTCCTCTGCAGACCACGGGGCTGGTGGAGAAGTGGGAGTGGARGAAGGAGGATGTGATCCTGCACGTGCTGCCCCTGCACCACGTCCACGGCGTGATCAATAAGCTGCTGTGCCCGCTCTGGGTGGGAGCCACGTGCATCATGTTCCCAGAGTTCAGTGCAGACACGGTGAGCCCTGGGGGGAGATCCAGCAGCAGGAGCCTGGGCACTGCACTCAGAGCAGCTCTGGGAATTAATTCCTAAAGAATTCCAGCCCCTTCATTCCCTGGCTGTGTGTGGTTCACAGCARAGTGCATTGGTTGGGTGCTCAGCCCGGGGTTAATGTGCTCTGTCACACATCACACTGTGTAAGTGGCATGTTGCAATGGGAATGCTGCTCTGCCCCTCCCAGCCCTGGCCTGGGGTCTGCCTGGGAGTGGGTGGACTCTTTTATGTGCCCACCAAGAGCACTTCTGTCCAGAATTAGGGTTGTGAATTTTTTTTAGTGCCAGGAAAGGTGGAAATACTGGGTTTTCTGTGTTASTGGTGTGCTGCTTGCTGAATTTTTTAGTGACTTGCATTTCCTAGAATCCCCAAAACACTGAGGCTGGAAAAGACCTCCAAGTCCAACCTGTGACCAGTCCCCACTTTGTCACCCAGCCCAGAGCACTGARTGCCATGTCCAGTCATTCCTTGGACATCTCCAGGGATAGGGGCTCCATTACCTCMTTGGGCAGCCCCTTCCAAATTTTCCTGTTCCAAATTTTCCCCTCTCTTAGTGTTTTGTATTGCATTACATGGCAGAACACAGCCTTTTGAGTTTTTTGCAGCCCAGGTAAGGGAAATCCTGTATTTCCTCACTTGCATGATAAGATGGCTCTTCTCTCTGGAGAAACAAGAGTTAACAGAGCTGTTGGGTTGGACTCAGTGATGTGARAGAGAATTTGCAGATCCAGACCTTCTTGCAGCTTTTAGGGAAAGTGGCAGGAGGGAACCCTTACTGGAATGATGCTCTTATAATGTTGTTTTCTGTGTGAGCCAAGAAACACCAGTGCCAGTGTTGTGCTTCTTTGTTTGCTGTGGCAGTGGCACACCATGGAAAGTGAGGAAGGAAGGGGACAGGCAGTAAAGGTGGAGCAGGTCCTACATTTCCCAGTCCCTGGGATGCAGCACCATCCATCCACACYTCCCAGTGTCCTGGGTGGTGGCTGCAGTGTCACTCTTTAGGGACAGTTGGGTTTTSAGGTGCTGCTGCTGCTCAGAGCAGAAAGGCAACAGAAGTGTGTTGTCCCTGCAGAATTCCCTGGGAAAGCCAAAGGAGCTTGTGCTGCCCAGGCTGCTCTCCCTGTCYGTGTTTATCCTCGTGCTGGGAAGGCTTGTCCCATGGAAAGGACAAAGTGCACAGGTGTGGGATACACCTGGAAGCCTCTGGCTGTGCTGCTGCCAGGTGAGGGCAGGCCCAGCTCCCCCCGGAGCTGCTGCAGGGCTGATTCTTCATGGCTCATTTCTGCTTCTCAGAGCAGCAGCCACAGAAAATGCACACTTCCTTTTTCTGTCAGGATGGCTCTGACACCTGAGCACTGATCCTTTTTGGGGGGACAGCCCCAGGATCCCAGTGGGGCAGCTCTGCACTTCCAGAGAAAATTGGTCAAATGCTGCGGTAGAAGGCAGGAAAGTCCTGGCTGTCACAGCCCGTGCCTTCACGCCAGTGATCGCTGCCAAATTATCCTTCCTGACTTTAGGGTGAGCCCAGAGGCTCGGGGTGCAGCAGGGCTGSGCTGGAGCMGCGCTGGASGTGCCGGTGAGAGGCTGGAGCGAAGCCTCTGGAGGGCGCGGTGCTCCACATCCTGTGCCACCGGTGATTGATGCTCCCTCGTGCCCTCGCGTTTTGCTCGGCTCTCTCTGACAGCTGCGGATCGATGRGCTGACGTTGAGGGATGGGGTCGGGATCGGGGGAGCGGGACCCCCCCCACACACCTCCCTGCTCCGATCAAAGCTGTCCCCAGATGTGGCACCAGGGACACGCGGGGACAGCGCCGGGGGCGGCCGCTTGACCCTGGAGCTGAACTTGGGCAGGGAGAGCCGTGCCGAGGGCGGCGGGAGCCGGGCGGGGCTCTCAGGTGCGCGGGGGACTCGGAAGGACGGCCTGGGCTCCTCTGGTTTCTTTTATTCCCGTTGTTTTATCGAGGGCCTCCCCTGGGAGCTGCGAGTGGTTTGATCGACACTCCAAAGCCGGCATGGCAGGGTAAATAAGGCTTTCTCGTGGAGTTTATTGCAAGCTGCCTTTCAGTTCCACTCTATTTTCACCAGCTGTTTACAAAGTGCCCTTTGCTACCGAAATCAGCTTGCAGCAAAGCAGCAGTGGAGGATTTTGCCAAAGGAGCCCCAGTTTTGTCGTGTGCTTTTTTTCCTTGGCTGCACCTTGAGAAAGCAGCCAATTATAGTGTGATATAAAGAAACTCGACTGGCAGCTAAAACACTTGACAGGCTGATCAAAACAAGGCGAGGAACTTACTCTCAACCTGCTGCAGACATATTTAGCCTTGAGTGATACTGGCAAAGGTTCAAGAGAAACCGCAGCAGCACGCCCGATGTGTGTTTGGTTTCTAATCACTAACACTTCATTATACAAAATAAATACTTTATTATTACAGTGTTTATTAAATTACATAATTTGYGGCGTGCCTTATAGTCGTGGATACAGATGGCAGTCTGGTTTTGGTGCTGGGAATAATGCTCTTTTTTTTTTKGKTTTTTTTTTCCCTGAGAAGACATTSCCAGCCCCAGAGCACGGCTCTCTTGTCGTTCCCTGCCGTGCAGGGCTGGGAGGTGGCAGCTCTCAGACCTTTACGTGTGTTTTTGGGAGCTGTCCAAGGAAAGGTTAAAAATCAGCACTGTGGAGTAGCCCCAGTGTCCTGACCAACATCCTTCCCCTCACTAAAGCAGCATCTGATGTCTGTGGCTACTGCAGGGGCCACGAGGACTCATTAAAGTGTGCTGAGGTGCCTCAAGCGTGAAAGTTGCTGCATAAAATCAGATTCTTTTTATTAAATGAGGACATCCATTACTCTGCACCAGCTACTGTACATGTTATAATTCACTTTATAGCACCATCTGTTAAGACTGTCTTGCTTAAGCTTTTCGTAGCATTTTTTTATTGCAAGTTATTAAAAAGTATGGCTGCATCTATTAATCATTTATTAATAAAGGGTTTATAAATGGACCCTTGSTTTCCAGAATGAGTCGACTCGTACGTGATGTACTGAGTGCTCTGGTGCTTGTGCTCCTGGGGGTGCAGGGTGTTCTCAGGGAGCCCAAGGGAGCAGCATCCAGTGCTCCAGTCTGTGCTGCTGGGACTGGGAATGGCAGGGATGGCTGTGGGGGACACTTCCCAGCACAGGTGGGGATGGAGCAGGCAGGAGAAGAGCAGTGAGCCCAAGGGGTGTTCTGGCAGCAGCTGTGTGGGGCATGGCTGGCTGTGATGGTCCTGCTTTGTTGTTTTATTGGTTTTCAAGGGTGAGAAGTGGGAGGGCAGAAACCTCCTTTGGAAGCAGAGCAGGCTGCAGCCTCAGCRTCCCTGTACATCCTCCCTCCAGAACCTGCTCCCAAGCTGGGTTTACTCTTCCAGCTGCTCTGCTCCTGTTTGCATTTCTCAGCTGCTGCTGACCTGTTCCAGATGCTGGAGTGGGAATTTCTTGTCCAGGAGTRGAGATTTTAAAGGTGCTGTGTTTGTACAAATTCTGTGCACTGTGGTGACCAGAGGAGAGGAGGTGAATGTCTCTGTTGAGGAAGGAGGGCAGGGTGAGCCTTCTCCTCCTGGCCAGGTGCTCCTTGAAGGCTCTGAGCATCAGGGCTTGCCCCAAGCACCCTCAGGAGCATCMATTCCCAGTGACTCCCTCCCTGCATCAGTTCAGGCACAGCCTGTGGTGTGACTGTTGCTCCATGGARGTGTCAGTGAGTGTCCCCTGTGCTTGCTGTGACAGTTACACACTGATGTCCCCATTCCAGACCAGGCAYTCCTTGGGCAGGACCATTCTGGAGCAAACTGTGAGGTCAGTGTCTGGTTTTACAGGATCCTCTGCTGTGGTTTTTGGACAAAGAGGATCCATTTTGGGCTTGYCTGTGCCTTGGACACCCCTGATCTTGCCTTGAGGGGAAGATGTGCTAATGGCAGAAGGTTCCCTGTCAGCTCTCTGTGTTGACAAACATGAGAGCAGATCCTGGGAGGTCTCCCAGCCTCTTGTGCAGAGTGGGAAATGAGAGTACTGAAAAACCTGAAGGAAGAAACTTGCTGTGCTGAGTGATGGGAGAAGCTGATGGAAATCTCCACTTGGGGTGACCCAGTTGTGGTGTGTGCTGCCTGCTCAGCTCTGCTGGGCAGGTTTGAGCTGTGATGTGCTGCCTGTGCAGTGACAGCCCTGGCTGTGCCCTGCAACCCCTTCCATGATGAATATGCCAAGATGCAGATTTCCTGCCCTGCAGCTCCAGGAGCTGCTGTTTCAGTGCCAGCCTCGCTGCGTGTCTGACTTAAGGTGCTCCGAGGATCAAGCCCTCTAAAAACCATGCCCTGTTTTACAATGTCACACTCAAAGCCATCAAAATCATCTTGTTTGGACTCTTCTGCCTGGGGAAATAGGAATGCTGTGTGCCCAGAGGTGGTGTGTGACTGGGGACAAGCTTTCCCTGCTGTTCTGTCCCCCATGGCACCTTTCCCTCCCTGTGGCAGGAGGGAGCTGCAGACCTGGCACAGGATGAGTGGGAGATGTTGCTCTGGGGTGCTGCTGCATGGTGTGCTCACAGCCCTGAATTCCTGAGGGCAGTGCTGTATCTGGGAACAAACTTTGTCCTTGTCACTGGTGTTCAGAGTGTGAGCCAGGCTGGGCTGGCTGCTGGGGCTCTCTACCTTGGCTGGGCTGCACAGGGAGATCCAGGGCTCGTTGCCTCCGGGAAGGAGAAGCGTGCACTGCACTGAGCCTCTCCCCTGGRTCTGTCACTTCTGCAGACATCACTCTGGGCAGCTCTTTTGGTTTATTTTTAAAAGCAAAGCAAATCCRAGCAGAGGAGCCTGAGCTCCAATCTCCAGGCGTGCTGGGGATCGCGGCCCCATCCAGCTTCAGCTGGAGAGAGGCTGAAATTCTTTTCATCTGTTAATGGGAGGCTTCAGAGGAGTAATTTTATTTCAGACTCAAAGAGGAGTCGGTGGAGGGAGGAGCA
The DNA here is from genome assembly GCA_902810485.1 of Alauda arvensis. Lineage (NCBI taxonomy): Eukaryota > Metazoa > Chordata > Aves > Passeriformes > Alaudidae > Alauda > Alauda arvensis. Next base: position 36,985 of record CADDXX010001024.1, on the reverse strand, counting down.
GGTCACTGGTGAATGGATTATGTTTGATCACTTCTCACAGACCTGGCTTTAAAAAGTTAGAGGTTTTCTTTCCCATCTCCCCAGATCTGCCGTCTGTCCTCAGCATCTGTTCCCAAGTAATGGCTTTTGATGTGTGTGGGGAAATAGAAAAAATGGAACCAGAGCCTGTCATATTTACTTATATTTCCAGGTCCCAGGGAAAGCACTTGCTCCTTTCAGTATGCCTCCAGCATAGGAAGGGTTTAAAAGCTTCAGCCTGGAATGCAGAGGGGCCATCAGACTGTGCTGATGAATAAATGATTAAAACCAGAGTCGCACAGAGCAYAAACAGTTTGGGGTTATAACAAACATGAGACGAAGCCACCGAGGGCCTGATTTCTCTTTGAAGAGAAGAATGTTTCTCTCTCTCTGCATATTGGTTGTGAAGTGTTGGAGGCTCAGTCCTTGGGAGGGAGCAGAGCTCCCCTCGGTGCTCTCCTGTCTCATGTGCCCGYCTGCTTTTTTGGGATGATTTGGTGTTGGATGTGTGTGCGTGGYCCTGCAGTCCCTTCACTGCTGCTGYTGAGTTACAGGAGCTTCCCACCCTTGTGTCTGGCACAGGATCTCACCAAACAAGCAGCTGCTTTGGCCACAGCCCCGTTGCTCCCACAGACATTCCAAAAATCACCGGCATCCCTTTTCCTCGATGGTGCTTCCCACATGGCAGCAGTCAGTGCTAAACACAGCCCCATCTCCCCGGGCAAGGGGGGAGTAAAGGGCTGAGTTAACCTTGCATTAGAGGCATTGTTATTTTTGAAAAGGTTTGAAAAGATTCAATTACAACTGAAAATGGCACAGTAATTTTATAGGAGAGAGGAGCTGTTGTGTCTGTCAATAGAGGCTGCACCGCGGGCTGGCTGTGATCTGTTTGTGTGCTGATGGAAAAATCCATGCTGATATTTGCTTCCTTTACAGCTTGTAGTTCTTCTGGCTTATTTTGGGAATCTTCTATCAGCCAAAATCTTACATKGTTTAGCACATAACTGGGTTTGCCACCGTTTCTTCTCCTTTGGCATGAGAAGGTGCCCAGGTRTTGGATTTGGTGTTTCTGGCTGGTTCATGGCATTGCACATCTCCCTCTCTAAAAGGAAAAGTGACTCCCTTCTCTCCTCAGTGCTCCCATCTCTTCCTTCAGATGCCCTTAGCAAGTCTGGAGGCTGATTGGGAGGGTTGCTCTATGGACTGACCATCCCTTGGAGCAGCTTCTATGTTCCTTCACCCTCATTCACCATCTGTGTGCTGGGAAAAATACGTGGGAAAGATCTCCCAGCTGTGCCTTGCTGTGCTTGTTTTGTACCCACTGGTGTCATTTTCTCCTTTTTTTTTCCTTTAATGATGGCAAAATCCCACTGGCCAGCTCATGATATGCTCTTGAGCAGTAGGAGGGGAGGAAAATCAGGAATGTCATGCTGACAGGAAGGCTCTTGGGAACATTAGGTCTCCCACTTCTCTGCTGGCACAGGCAGCCCTGACCCRAAGCATTTGCTGCCATTATTGTTCCCACTCTTGCTTTCTTGCAGTGAGAAACTTTGTGTTTCTAACCCGTGGTTGTCTTAAAAGGAATCTTGATCCATCTCCTGAGCATATTCCATGAGCATATTCCAGGCTCTGCAAGGAGCCTGGCAGCCCTGGCATGCTGTGCTGTGTTTGCTTCCCAAATCCATGGCTTTTTAAAAGCACTTGGAGGTATCAGGTGAGCAAAACAAAACAGAACCCTGGGCTGCCAGCACCCTGTGCCCAGGGAATTAACGTGGTGACACTGGCAGTGGGATAATCCAGAGGTGATGGATTGTGCTGCTCCAAGCCTGGTGCTGCCAGAGGTGCTGCAAGGACAAAGCTTTGCACGGGATTGTTGATTAGTCCCAGGTAATGAGGCTTTCCCACATCCTCTTCTCAAAGCATGCAGTTATAGTTAGAAGCCAGGAGTGGCTGTTCCAGCTGGYTGGGCACTGCCAAGCCCTCTGGCCAGCCTGGGAGCTGCCAGCTTTGTGYCGTGGCTGAGTCCTGCTAAAACACATGGGAAGGATCCACATTTGGCAGAGCAGGAGCAGAGCAGGTGGAGAGGTTTGGCTGTCAGCAGATCACCCCAGCAGCTGGTGGCACAAATCCAAAGGCAGCTGCTTATCCTCAGGAAGGGCTGTTGCTGGGTGAGCTGGACTGACACGGAAAAAGCTGCTCCTGTGCCTGCAGTGCAGGAGGGAGGATTTTATCTGAGGCAGGAGTTGAGCTGGCATGTGRGGACAGGGGACTCTGGGGTGCAAGGGAGACTTGCTCTGTTTRGATGGGATTGGGGTTTTCCAGACCCAGAGTCATGTGACAAAAGCTCTGCTGCATGGCCAGGCTGGAAGYGTGCCTGTGCTCCCACAGCTGCTCSRGACTTGGGAAGGCAAAACAAAACCACACAGCAAGGACTGAACAACCCCTGAGCAGCTGTTTCCCTTCAATCCCCTCAGCCAGAGGGACAGGCCTGATCCCTGCTTGCCATCACACGTCCTTCCCTGCCCACAGCAATGGCTCTCAGGAGCACCAGGCTGAGGAGAGCAGATCCATTCAGCCCTGGCCTGGGAGAGATCCTTCTCCACCCTGCTGCCTAGAATGGGGAAGATACTGGGGGAAAAAGGGGCTGGGAGGAGCATGGGAGAGGTTAGACCCATCGAAATGCAATTTTAGGGGTCTAACCTMGGGGTCATAGTTCCCACAGGTCAGCAGGAGTTGSAGCTGGAGAACATCATTCCCACAGGGAACGTTCCTCTCAGGAAGGATGTGGTTGGGGTGGTGGCCCTCCTGATCTGGCTGGTTAGGGATCTTGCTGGTAGGTGGGTTTCTGCAGGGAGTGAAATGTTCCCTCTCTGGACCTRTGACCCATCAGTGCAGGAAGTCACATTCCAGTGGTGCTTCCCTTTCCCAGGGGATCYTGCAGTGCTCCTGTCCCACCTCGCGGGGTTTGCACCTTGTGCATTCACCTCTCCCCACCCTGGGGCCATCCCTGGGCTGGGAGGCAGCCTGARCTCCCTGCTCTAGGGTGGGACGGTGCCTCTGTGGATCTCCTGCCCTGTTAACAACAACCACCCTGTGCCGGGAGGGCTGTTTTTTTTGGGGAGCTGATTGTTCTGGAGCAGCGGAGTGCGAGATGCGGGGGGAGGCGGCGGCGGCGCAGCCGAGGAGAAAGGGATGAAAGTGAACCCGAGCGAGCAGAACGGAGCGAAGGGGCAGAGTGACAGCATGAAGGAGAATCCCTGGCTCACCTTCAATCAATCCGTGCCTCGCCTCGCCCGTGTGCAGCTGAGCGTGCGCGGGGAGCGCCGAGGCAGCGCTGGGTGTCAGGAGCTGTTAGGGAACGCATTTGTCAGCGCCGGGGCCCCGAGCCGCCCGCAGCGCCGCGCTCAGTTATTGATGGCATCGCTCCTGCCTGGGGAGAGCCGGGAGGTGTGCGAGGAATGGGACGTTCATGGCTCTGACCCATTCCAGAGGTGTCCGTTGTCCACGTCCCAGCAGAGCTGGCTTGCTGGAATTTTGTCCCCGTAGTTCCCRCAGGTCAGCAGGAGTTGCAGCTGAAGAACATCATTCCCACAGGGAATGTTCCTCTCAGGAATTGTTGGGGTAGTGGCCCTCCTGAAGAGTCTCCTGCTGCCACTGCTTTACCTGTGGATCCTGATGGCTCCTCTGAGCTCTCCAGGAACTCCACTCTCTACACCTCACCATGTTCAGGAAGTCTCACTCCCAGTGCCTGATCTCCCTCTTCCCAGCTCTGTCTCAGAGRCTGAAATCCATGKKCTCCAAGCTGTGTATTGTSTATCAGGTGTGGGCTGTGTCTTTGSAAAGAAGAGCTTTGCAAAGTGGCTTTGTGCAGCCTTTGAAGAGCTGTGCATGATGAGGGAATGAACTGATTCTGCCACAAGCTTCCATCTCCATGAGCAAATTCTTGGCTGCAACATGACAGGACTAAAAAAATGCCATTTCCATCATCTCCTGAGTGATGGTGGGTGGGGGATCCACTGGTGGGATGAGGGATGAACRTTGTGCCTTGGGAAATAAGGGCATGATGGAAGTTGGGAACTTGTTCTGGGCAGGGGTGAGGGGCACACAACAGCTTCCAGCTGTACGTCCAAGAAATCTCAGACAGCAAAGGTGTATTTATCCATGTGTGTTCCCTTCCTTCCCAGGTGTGGAAGAGGCTCCTGAGCTCCCARGCTCCCCGTGTCACTGTGTTCATGGCAGTGCCCACCATCTATGCCAAGCTGATGGAATATTACGACGAGCATTTCACCCAGCCCCAAGTGCAGGATTTTGTGCGTGCCTTTTGCCAGGAGAACATCAGGTGGGTGAGCTGTGGGCAGGGKCTGCTGCTGGCTCTCTGGGTGCTCCAGGTTTTCCTTTCAGCATCAGCTCTTTCAGTGCTGGTTGTTGTGCTTTGGTGTCTCTTTGACAGGAACAAGGGTGACATTATTTAATTATGAGCCACTCTTGCATGGGAAAGCCAGAAGGGGCTCGTTTTGTGTCACCCTGTGTAACACATGGCTGAGGACTTTGTCCTGCAGCCCAAGCTTGTACTCCAGGATCTCTTTTAAGAGGCTGTCCTGATTAATTTAAACCCCATATCAAGCTGAGAATGTGAGGAACATCTTTGGTACTGGTGAAAAGGATTTTGGGCCTGCAGGTTTTACACAGAGCTTTTTGTGCCCCTGTGTCAGGCTGCAAATTCCCTGGAGCAGAGATGCTCTTGGATTCTCTCTTACCTGGGCTTTCCCTGTGCAGGTTAATGGTGTCAGGCTCAGCAGCCCTGCCCGTGCCTGTCCTGGAGAAGTGGAAGAGCATCACGGGGCACACCTTGCTGGAGAGGTATGGGATGACAGAGATTGGCATGGCGCTTTCCAACCCTTTGCATGGAGTCCGTGTGCCAGGTAGGAGTCTCAGGGGGTGCCCCCTGTTTGGAGGCATTTGCTGGGAAGTGTTCTGGGGTGCTCTCTGCACATGAGTGAGGAGAGGCCATGGTAGGCACAAGGAATTGGCACTGGGAAGGCCATGGCTGTGTGGGAAGTGGTTTCCCAGGGATCAGAGCAGTGTGTGCAGAGCTGGCAGTGGTGCCCACTGGCCTGACCAGGCTGGCTGATGCTTTCTTRYTTCCAAAATCTTAGTGAATTGAAGRAGTGTTTCTTCTTCAGCTCCTGCTGCCTGGAGTTGTATTTCTGGGTRGTGTCACACAGGATTCTCCACACAGCAGTGCTTGTCCAACCCATCAGTGCTGAACACTTAAAATAGGACGTCTGCTCACTCTTATTTTAGTGCCTGTTTCTTGCCTCTTCAGGAATTCAGAATTGTCACACCTCGCTGCTTGCTCTGGGCCTGTTCTCTCCTTGTCTTCCCCCCCACCCTCCTCTGAGCTACACTTTGTGATTCCTCTCCATAGCTGTACTTTCTGGAGCCCAGAAATAAATTGATCTGAGACATTGCAAATATCAAATGCCCCCACTCTGCCTGTGGTTGGAGCGTGGCCATCTGTGTGCCCACCCTGTGCCACCTGCCTCCCCACAGGCTGTCTGTGCAGGCCTGCCACCATCTGCAGCCTCCTGGGGAACTGGTGTTACCCCGGGGGGGGTCCTGGGTGTCACAGCTTCCCACAGCACCCCAATCCCATGGGATGCAGGAGCTGGGTCCTGCAGGGGTCACACAGGGAGAGGAGAAGCCAAAACTCCCCCTCAAGCCTGAGAACAGCTTGGAATGCAAACTCTGTTTTACTTTTGCAGGGTAACTGTCATTCCCTCACCCCACCTCAGCCAGTTTTATCTTCCTGCAGCAGCCCCAAGCCTGCAGGCAGGAGAGGGAAGCAGGCAGGAAAAACAAGACTCCCATCTGCAGGAGCCTGAGCTGTGTGTGAGCCCCACAGCCCAGGGTGACAGGGCAGGGAGCATTTCACTGGCCCTGTGGCCTGCTTGTATTTGCTTTCTATTGATTTTCATGAGGGAAAATGAGTGGAGACTCCAGAARTTTCTCAAGGGGAATAAAAGAGAAAAGGAATAAGACTGAAAGTAGCATGGCAATGCAGAGGCTGGCACCCAGCTCCTGCCCCAGAGCTGGTGGCTGTGCTCCTGAGGTGTCATCCCTGTGGATCCTGGGGTCTGCAGGACACCTGGGGACAAATCCTCTCGTGCAGCCAAAGCAGAGGGGCTGGGGACTGTCACTGCAGCCCCATCCAGGRGCTCCTGCAGCCCTGAGAGGGGAGAGGAGTGTCTCAGGAAGGTGGGGATCAGCAAGAAACCGTACAGAAAGGAGGCTTTAATTGAATAGGCTTGATTAATTTATTTCAGGAAGTGTCAGCTGGGAAGCAGATGGGTGAAGCTGAGGCATAATTTACTGGAGCTGTGAAAAAGCTTTTGATCCAGTGCCCTGTTAGAGGCTGGGTGGGAGGTCACCAGGTACCACAGAGACCCCAGAACCAGCTGATGGTGGGCTGGGAGCAGGGGACATCCACCAGAGGAGTTCTCCTGCACTGGGCACAGCACACGTCCCTCTCTACTGCTTTGAGCTGTTGGAGTGAGCCCAGAGGAGGCACCAGGGTGATCAGAGGGATGGAGCAGCTCTGCTGAGAGAATTGGGATTGTTCAGGCTGGAGAGGAGAAGCTTTGGGGTGACCTAATTGTGGCCTTCCAGTTCCCGAAAGGGCCTACAAGGAAGATGGAGCAGGACTTGGGACAGGGGCCTGGAGTGACAGGACAAGGGGGAATGGCTTCATAATTAACTTTAGGTTTAGATTAGAAATTAGTGAGAAATTCTTGGCTGTGAGGGTGGGCAGGCCCTGGCACAGGTGCCCAGAGCAGCTGTGGCTGCCCCTGGATCCCTGGCAGTGCCCAGGGCCAGGCTGGACTGGGCTTGGAGCAGCCTGGGACAGTGAAGTGTCCCAGCCCATGCAGGGAGGGGAATGGATGAGCTTTAGGGTCCCTTCCAAACCATTCTGTGATTCATGAACCTCTGAGGAGAGATCCTGAGGCTTCCCTTGCCCTCTTCCAGGCAAATGGTGTGGAGAAAGGGCAAATCCCTGGACCCTGCCCATCCTGCCYGTGTCCCCASCAGTGTCACCAGCAGTGTCACCAGCAGTGTGTCCCCACTCTCCACCCACAGCCCAGGTCTGMAGGGGCAGGGATGGRGGTGTGGGAGCTTTAATTTCCAGCAGCAGCAAAGATGAAAGATATGAAAGATAAATGTTTGCTTGTATATGGTTAAAACCCTGCTTAAAATGCCTCTGTTTTCACCAGCTCTCATTCTAATCCCCCCTGGTGCTGTTACTGTGAAGAGAGATGAATAATTCATGGCCGGAGAATGCCTCACTGGGCCTAATCACCACTTTAATTGGAGGTTTAGATCAGAGGCAGCTAATAGCTGCTACAGCGGGGACTCCGTGTATTGTTGACAGTGAGATCCTTGAGTGCCTTATCGTTGGCCTGTTCCAATCCTCCCGGGACACAGAGCAGCACCGAGCTGCCCAGATACCGAAGGACACAGAGCACGGGGCCAATTAAATTTATCTGGGAAGAGCTGACAACTTTTTTAAACGGAGGAGAAGGGGTGGGAGCAGAGCGGTGTCAGCCCCTCCTGCCTGCAGCCCGGCATTGCTCAGCATCCAGGAGCCTGCAGAGGGCAAGGAGCAGAGATCTCTCCCCAGTTTGCCCTCGGGGTGATGGGTGGGGACAAAAGGAAGCCAGTGCAGAGTGCTGACCCCTTGTGATGGCCCCGGTTGTGGCTTGGTGAAGGCAGGACCTCCCGGGCTGYTCCTTTGGGAATGGGCCCAAATCTCTGCTGACCTGGTGGAGTTGGCACAGGGTCTATTTTGACACAGTGGATGGGCCTGGGAAGCTCTAGTCATTGTTTTTGCACAAATTCTATGAATCCTGTCGGGTTTGTGGAGCTCTAATCAATGGTAGGAGCTTTTTCAGCCTTTACAGATGTTGATTTCAAAGTTTGTCACTTTTCCCAAAGACCAGAAAAGCTTCTCCAGACACACACATAAGGAAGCAGCTCTCCAGCAGGGACTTGCTTCACATGCTGGTTTTATTTTAGCCAAGCAGGAGAGGAATTGGTGGGGCTGTGTGAGTGACTGTGATCTGAAGCACTGTGTGGGGAACACCTCCCCTGTGCCTTCAGATGTGCCAGGGCTGTGCTGATCCTYGGTGTCTCATTCCCAAGGGCTGGGAGCAGCAGTGGGCACTAATCCTGCCCAAGAATCACTGCTGAAGTCAGCAGCTTGCATCCAGGGAAGAGGCATCTTCCAGGAAGGCATCTGGCTGATCTTGAGTTGAAAAATTCCAAGTCTGTGARAGCTTCTGGCAGTTCCTTGCTTTGGTTTCTGCTCCCTCCATGAGCTTTCCAGGACTGATTTGTGGTGCCTGCCCACAGACATGCCATGTTTTGTGGGCAGATTGGAGTCTGTTCTCACACAGTTTTTCACCCTGGAGAAAGTGTTCCCACAGAAGTCTGGAAAGTGGCTCCAGCAACCTTCCATGCAACACTGAGGGTGTTTTCTGTGACTTGTTACTTGCTTTGAGGCCTCTTGGAGCCTCCCRTGGCAGGTGCAAGATTGTTTATCACACATATGGTGTGATTTTTCGGCTTGTCCTGTGCAGAGCCAGGAGCTGGACTTGATGATCCTTGTGGGATCCAACTTGTGTGATTCTCTGATTCCATAAATACCTCGACACGGTACCTCAGGGCACTTCTGGCTCGTGGCTTCCCCTGCTGCAACCCTGTGAGTGTCTGTGAGTCCTGGCAGTGTCTGGCCTGGAGGTGGGAGCAGCCCAAGGGTGCTGCTGGTGTCTGAGCAGAATGCCAAAGGCAGTTCTGAGTGGAGCCCACTCGGATCACGGAGCTGCCAGGGCGCTCTGTGTTTATTTCCAGCCAGATTTGCTAATTGTTCGGGTAGTTTTGCTGCAATAAAATCTCACTCCCTCATAGCCCATCTGCTCCTGGCTGATCCTGCAGGGATGCCATAAATCTGGGCTACGACGACATCTCCATTTCMATGGCAACTGACCAATGTAGCAGGCAAAATCATGATGTCACAGAGGGCACATCTCCAGGGCTTTAGCAGGAGAGGGAGACCAGCACAGGGAAAATGCCACTTGAACCCAAATGCCTGAAATATGAACAAGGGCAAGACAGGGCTGAGCTCCAGGTCCTTCARTCCCTGCTCCAGGGAATTCCCAGTGTCAAGGTGATCCTGGCAGACCTGGAAAGCACCAGCTGGAGGTGCTTCAGGGGGAAAAACTGATCATCCTTTAAAAGAAATAGAACAGTTACCAATTTATRGAATCACAGGATGGTTTGGTTTGGAAGGGATCCTTAAGCTCATCTTGTTCCATCCCCCTGCCATGGGCAGGGACACCTTCCACTGGTCCAGGGTGCTCCAAGCCTTATCCAGCCTGGCTTTGGACACTTCCAGGGATCCAGGGACAGGCACAGCTTCTCTGGACACCTGTGCCGGGGCCTGCCCACCCTCACAGARGAGGATTTCTCCCTGATATCCCATCTATCCCTGCCCTCTGGCAGTGGGAAGCTGTTCCCCTTGTCCTGGCTCTCCTGGCCCTTGTGAAAAGCCCTTCTCCAGTTGAAACTCAGTCCTGTCCAGTCCTGCTGAGCCACAGGTTGCTGTGAGCTGCTGTCCCTCCCTGCTCATGAAGGTCTCAGGCCCCACTAAGCCACAGGAGCCATCCAGAGGCTGAGTGAGCCCTGCTGAGGCAGGAGCTGCCATCCCACAGGGCACAGGAACAGAGCTGCCCTGTCTGCTGAGCTTTCAGGTGCTCCCCAGGAAGAACAGGCTCTGAGCCAGGGGTGGGGAAGCAGCAGGCTGGGGAGCTCTGGGTCACAGACACAGCTTGGGGCTCTGTAGTGGTGGTTGTGACACTGTGTCAGCTCCTTGGCTTTGAGATTGAAACCTGTGGAAGAGCRGGGTGGTTTTGATCCCTGCCTTCTCCTCCTGTGATGTTTTCTATCCARTGTATTGATGTCTCCTGAAACTGAGATAATCCCTGGCAATTCCCAGCTGTTAAGCCTTTGCCTCCCCTGTCAGGTGCAGGTTGTAGAGGAGCAATCGCTGTGCTCTCTCTTTTCCAAGCTTTGTGTAGCTGTTGTGGTGCCTTTTTTTTCTTTAAAAATAAAAAGAAACAGCTTCATTCCTGAGCTCTGAAGCTGTGCAGATGTCCTCAAAGAGTGGTCAGGGCTGGAGACACGTTGGTGTTCAGAGGCTTTCCCAGCACTGCCTGCTCAGCCGACAGCACCCCGACATTTCCACAGGGTGGGACTGACACCTTCCCGAGGGGCCACTCCCTTAGTGCCAGCCCAGCCTGCAGGCAGCACTGACAGAGCAGCAGGTGCTGTTTTGCCTCCCTGATGGCCGCTGTGCCCCAGGCTGTGCCCCGATTGACGCCGCTCTCCCCGCAGGSTCCGTGGGCACGCCGCTGCCGGGCGTGGCCGTGCGCATCGCCAGCGAGAGCCGCAGCCGCGGGGCTCCCTCCTTCACCGTCCACGCCCAGGGGGATGAGAACAGCACACAGGTACTGCCACTGCTTCTCCTTGGATGGGTCTTCACTCGGGGAAAGTCCTCTCCTTCTCAGCTCTCTCCTCACACTTCTCTCCTTCCCCGAGGGCTGAGGCTTGTGCTGCTGTTATTGCCAGGAATTCAGTGATTGAGTTTCTTGTACTTTTTTTTTTTTGTGGGTTCCTATGGCTGTGGGACTTTATGGACTGGACAAGTGCTGTCCATACAATTCAGTCATGGAATGGCTTAGGTTGGAAKGGACCTTAAAGCCCATCAAGCTCCACCTCTGCCATGGGCAGGGACACCTTCCACTGTCCCAGGCTGCTCCAAGCCCCCCTGTCCAACCTGGCCTGGGACATTCCCAGGGATCCAGGGGCAGCCACAGCTTCTCTGGGCACCTCTGCCAGGGGCTTCCCACCCTCACAGTCAAGAATTCCTGTCCTATATCCAATCTAAACCTACTCTCTTTCACTCTGAAGACCAGGTTTGGTGGAAGGTCCCTGCCCATGGCATGAGATGAGCTTTAAGGTCCCTCCCAACCCAATCCATGCCAYRATTCTGTGAYTGGAAGGGCAGGACTKGTGGCCTTGGGGGTTGCACTCATTTTGAAACAGCACTGGGGGAAACCCATGAGGTTTCCATGGAAGTGAAGCTCCATGCTGAGCTCCACATGATACCTGCACACAGTTSTGGGGTGCTGAGTGCTCCCTGCTGCTGCAGCAGCCCCAGAACCAAGTCCAGGCTGGCTTTTCCCACAGAAGTGATTGAGCAGGCTCTGCACTGCTGCCCCCTGCACAGCCTCAGTGTGGGTGTTGTGCTGCCCTGGCAGATCCATCCCTGCGGATGTCTGGGCTTGGCTGAGCAGAGGAATGCTGTGTGTGACAGAAGTGACCCCAGCAGTGACATTGTGTGGGTGGGACACAGGCAGGCATGAGATTCAACCTGAAATAGGTTCCTCCACTCATTCCCCTGGGAAATGGCTTCTCATCCAGCCACCTACATGCTGAGGGTTTGGAAGGAGCTCCCTGGGCTGTGGCAGAGACACTGCTGGTGCTGAGAGGCTCAAGAAAATCTTTTTTTGTCTGAATGATGTGGTGGCAGGTGGGGGAGGCAGCAGGACCAGAGGCAGCCCCGTGGGTGGGCTGTGCTCAGGTTGTGTTTTGTGTTCTGATGCTGTAAGAGCTGGATCCACCCCAGACTTGTAAAACAGCCCCGGGGACAGCTGAGAGGGACCACAGGTTGTGACTTTTATTAAAAAAACCCCTCTTTGCTGCTCTTTGCTGTGGTGTGGGCAAAGCAGGAGAGTCCCCATGTGCTGTTTTTGTCACTTCCTGGATGCATGTTACATTTCACAGGTTTGTCCCCTGATCCCAGRGTTTGCTCTTGGCCTTTTTTTTCCACTTGTGTGGAACTGAGACATGAAATATAACGTGTCCCTTTTAATAATGATCCTATAATGCTTTTTCCCCCTCAGGGATTGCTGGGCTCTTTACAAATTAGGTCTCAGACACGAGAATCCCCAAAGTGCAGCTCCTTCCAGGATGAAATGTGGATGTTGTTCTACTGAATTATGAGAGGAAAAAATATGGAATGTTATTTTTTTCTGCTCAGAACTCCTTCCCCTTCCTTCTCACTGCACTGAGTGACCAGAGAAGGGGAGCTCAGGTGATCTGTGTCTGGTGCTGGAAGCCCAGCACCTCCTCAGGGCTCCACAGAGCTGGGATTCACRTCACTCTCCTCTTTCCTCTGGCTTCAGGCTGCTTGGGTTTATTTTGGGGGCAGAGGAATTGCCCGTTATCCTGGTGATTTCTCACCTGCACCCTGCAGCCCCCAGTGTGGGTGGCTGAGGTCTGTACCCACGGCTCACAATTCTCCAGGAGCTCCCACCAGTGCTGCCCTTGGCTCCCTGCCCCTTGCTGATGGTTCACTTTCCTGTCAGGCTCTCCCYTGGGGATCTTTTGAATGTGCTGGTGAATTCTCAAGTCATCAGCCAGGGAGGGAGTGGGGAGGTGGTAATTTGCCTCTGGGCATTGGCTCCTGGGTTGGTGCCTCTCTGAAAAGCTGTCCCCATCTCACCCCCCATTCCTCTTGTCCCAGCTTAGCTGGGACTTCCTTCAGGCTGAAGGGAGAGCAATGGTCCCATCTGTTCAGGCCACCCTGGGAGAGAGTGGCTGGCTGGGTACCTCCAGGACATCCWCAACATTTCCAGGAGCAGAGCAGAGCCAGCTGCCTCTGTCCCTGGGACTGTCACAAGGTGGGAAAAACAGYCCCTGCTCCCAGCATGTGCTGGCACAGATGGATGCCTGGAGATGCCAGGAGGTTGGGTTTTATGTGCCCTGGGCACAGAGTGTGACTTTSCCTGTTGTGACCAGGTGGCAGCCACGGTGACAACACCTCTGCTCGCAGGGATGCTGGAATTCCAGAGCCTCACACCTGCGGTCCCAGGCAGGGCCTCACCTGCTCAGTGCCTGCCCCAGCCGCTGCTGCTGGCGCTGTGTGCATCGTGCTTGCTTAATAATTGATGGCAGGAGAGACAACGTCAGTGGAGTTTATTTAAAACAAGGAGGATCTGACAGTCCCWGTGCTCATCACGCTCCAGCAGTCCCAGGAAGGCCTGGCTTTGTTTRAGCCCCACGATGGAGGGGCTGGCCCAGGGATGGGAAGAGCTGGTTGGTGTCACCCTGCCCGTGCCTCCAGATAACCCCATGGCCTTTTCCTTGCCTCCTGGAAAAGGATGAACAGATCCTTCCTGGCCTCCCTCACAGGAGGGCTCTGTGAGTGGTTGAAGGCTGGAGGAGACTGAGGGGAGACCTCAGTCTGCAGAGAGCAGAGAGCGCTGCCTCTGCCGAGGGAATCTGTGGAGCCTCGCAAGGTCAGCGCCCTCCCCGCTGGCGCTGGGCTGAGCTCCTGCCCCTGCTCCCAGCGCAGCAGCGTTCTGCGAGCTGTTCCTCACCCACCGACACCGGCTGCCCCCTTTCCCTTCGTGCCGCCGCCCTTTGGACATGTGCGATCCAAACAGGAGGAGGAGGGTGAGGAGGAGGCAGCCCGTGGGTGGCAGGAGCAGGGAGCTGGGCAGTTCCTGCTCTGCCATCCGGTAACTGCAGCAGGGGACCGCTGTAATGTGCAGAGCTGGTTCCTGGCACACCCTGAAGATCAATAATGTACTTAGCTGGAAGTTTGCTGGATCTCTGTCCTTCCCCGSGTTTTTTCCCGTCCCTTGATTGGAGTGCTGGATTCCTTTCCTTCAGTCCTTCAGTGGCATCTCAGGAGCCCTGTGCTCCTCTGCTCAGGGTTTCACTGGTCCTGTGCTGCCTCCTGTGCGTGTTTTGCACCTTGTCTGACACGGAGCCCCCTGGCTCGGGCTGCCTCCTCTGCCTGAGGCTGCACCGGCCCTGCCAACGCCCAGACGAGGAGCTCCAGCCCCACAGATCCACTGTCTGCTCTGTCTGCTCCAGCCGAGGATGTGCAGCAGCCTGGGGACACCTGTGACAGGCCAGCGAGGGCAGGAGGTGACACATGGCAGTCACAGAGCCTGCCCTGGTGTGTCCCCACCTGTGCAGAGCCATCCCCTGCAGAGATGCTGCTCTGGGAGGCCTTGGCAGAGGGGCTTCTCCTCCAGCATCACTGGGGAGCAGGGGTGTGGAGGTGGCTCTCAGGGACATCCCACATCCTGCTCCTGGAGCCTCTGGCATCCCGAGCAGTTCCTCAGCTCTCCCCCTTCCTTAGGCAGCTGCCTGCTGAGCCCATCTGACCATTCAGGCTCTGCAATCCCTACCCACAGCCCGCAGTGCTTCTTCCCCTGGGGTGTTTTCTCCTGGATTTTTGGCACCTCTCCCTGTGGCTCTGGCGCCCAGGAAAGGGTTACAGCTCCCCAGCTCTGAACGTTTCAGTTTGCTTTGTTCAGTGCAATGCATATTTCATATGCTCAGCTTCCCAGCTGGCAGAGGCCTGGAAACCCTGCAAGCTGTCGGGTATTGTCTTTCTCCTTCTTTACTTGTTTGTTTGTTGGGGGTTTTTTTTTGGGTTGTCATTTTGTCGGATCTCTCTCTTTTTTTTTTCTTTTTCATCTTTCCCAAATTGCTCTCTCTCTCTCTCTGTCTCTCTGTCTCTCCCCAAAGCCCAAGCCTAGTGCTGACAATGGGGGGGCTATCAATAGCTAAATGGCCTCACAGCTGTGGCCAAGGCAGGGCTGCAGCCAGGGCTTTTATGGCCAGCAATTTCCTGCTCGTGCTGGGGAGCGTGGGGACGGGTGGGCTGCAGGAGCTGGCAGCAGGAGGACGCTGTGCCCCGGGCTTCCCCCTCCTTGCAAAGGTTGGAATGATCTCGTTGTTTATCCATATGCAAGCTGTCGTCCTGGACAGGAGCAGGCTCGGCTGTGGCCGTCCCTCCAAAAGCCACCAGCGTCTCTGTCCCCTCCTGGCCGTGCCCCCCGTGGCTGTGCCATCTGCTCACAGCTTGCTGCTGCTCGTCAGTGCCTCAGCGGGGCTGGGGGCAGCTGCCACTGTCACCCGTGGTGTGACTGCAGCTCTGGGCTCTTGATGYCCCTGTGGAGGGGGGCAGGAGGCTCCACCCTCGCTTGTGTTCGTCCCACGTCTCTGGAGAGCCCAGGGTGGTGCCCCCTGAGCTGCCAGGGGTGTCTTGGAGGACTTGGTGGGTGTGTGGGTGCTTGACAGTTGGGGTGTCCCTGTGGGGTTCCCCTCACCCATCCAGGTATCCCATAGCACTTGGTGAGAATGGAGCTGGCTCTTCTCTGGAGGCCAGAGATGGGCAGTGCCCCCTGTGCTGGCATTCCTGAGAGGGGCCAGGTGTGGACAGGATGTGATCCCCTGGCCCAGGCAGTGCCAGCTCTGGCATCACTTGGATTCCTGTCCTGTCCCATTCAGAGCTCAGTCTAGCGCAGCTCATTCTTTGTCCTCAGTGCTCCTGCACTTCCAGAACAGCTCTGCTCCAGTTTTTCACCAGTTTTCTTGTCCCTGCTCCATCCCATCCTCATGTATTGGTACTTGGATGGTGAACTTTACCTCCAGCACCCCCATTCCCTCTCCATGAGGAGCTTTYCCTCAGCTCCATGGTCTCTTCCATCAGGCACTGTGGGGAATGTGTTATTGCAGGCAGTCTGGGTTAGATCTGCAGCTTTTCTTCTATCTGCAGCCCCAGCCCTCAGGATTTCTGGCACAATCCACCTTTGATAAAAACACTCTGCATTTATTCCATTTTCCATTTGCCTCAGCTTCTTCCAAAACCTCCTTCCAAAGCCCTTGCAGTGCTGGACACTGCACTTGTGTATGTTCCAGTTATTGCCTTTTTTTTAATTTTTTTTTGCCACAGTTCTCTCATCTCCTCAGGATCCTGTTTTGTGTCCTGCCCAAATAATTCAAGAGTCTCCACTTTGTTACCCAGGCTGCTTTTGTTCCTGTATAAACATTTTTAACAGCTTCTCATTGATCACCTGCAGTTCCTTACTCATCTTGGGCATTGATTCCATTCTCAGATGTATTTATATCTCCTTCCTTCTTTCTGTCTGCCCTCTGATTTTTTTTTTTAGTTTGTAGCCACAGCTCGATTTTATTTCTTCCTGGTAGTAAAAGTGGAGGCAGAGGTTGCAGTAGCATCATCTCTTTGTTTCTCAGTTGAAAACTCTTCTCATCACAGGGACAGCCTTGATTCCACATGGATTTGCACATGGAATTTGAATCCATCTGTCAAGAAGAGCCCTCTTTCCACAAGTGTTTCCTTTGAGCTCACCTYTGTCACCCTCAGGATCTCTATGAATCTCTTTATTGTTGTTTTATTCTTCCATAGCATAGACTGGTTTGGGTTGGAAGGATGAAGCTTGTCTCATTCGTGGACACCTTCCTCTGCAATATTCCTCTTGGGAGCTGAGGGAAGGTTTGGGGTGTTTGGAAGAGCCCTGGATGTGGTGGGGAGGTGCTGCAGGAACAGGAACTGTGTCTGTCCCAGGGTTCTTGCAGCCAGGGGAGCAGTGAGGGGTTGTGGGGCAGTGTGAGTGCAGTCACAGCTC
This sequence comes from Alauda arvensis, assembly GCA_902810485.1. Lineage (NCBI taxonomy): Eukaryota > Metazoa > Chordata > Aves > Passeriformes > Alaudidae > Alauda > Alauda arvensis. The sequence continues at coordinate 20,399 of CADDXX010001024.1, read as the reverse complement.
ATCATCACAGCCTCCCAAATTCACTTTTAGGGGAGGCTGATGGAAACCAAACCCAGAGATGGGCACTAATTGAGTCCTTGCCTGGTCCTGAGCCTGGAATGGTGAGAGGGCACACCAGGAGCCTCCCCCTGAGGAGCTGAGGGAGGGGGAAGAGGTGCTGACATCTCACCCCGTTTGTTATCCTGGGAAGGCTGCAAAGCAGAGGGATGAGAGCAGCAGCCTGGAGAGCTGTTGGCATCTCTGCAACAGAGTTACACTTTTAATTTATGGTGTTAATATAGATGGAGAAGTTCTGTGTCCATGGAACAACTGTGGGCAGGAATGACCTTTCCCAAACTTGGCTTGTTTTCTGTCGTGCTTTTGGGATCATCTGGAGCTGATCAGAGTGGTAACTTAAAAAAAAAATCAGTATTGCCTAAAAATATAGACAATCACTTTTGTTTTCAGTGGAACAACATTTGCTGTAAGTAGAGGGTTGGGTTGTTTGAAAATAAGTTTGAGTGTTCCAGCTCCACTGTGCACCAGCCTTGCTTTTAAATTTATAACTCTCCAAAATGAAAAGTAAATGGATTGTGTTATTCCCAGCCCTTTTATAAAAGTTAACATTGCAAAAACAGATGTGAAATGTGGCCTCGCAGATTACRGCCTGAGCTTGGGGTTTTTAGGTTGGGGTTTTATTTTTTTTCCTTACTCTCTGTGTGCTGTGTCCCCAAGGAGCAGAAATCTGCCTTTTTCCAGCAGGAGGAAAATTGCTGTGTGTCTGAATTGCCTCCTGCCAGGCTCGTGTGGATGCTGCAGGACACAGAGCTCCGAGGGATGATAATGCCTTTRCAAAAACAGGCAACTTAGCAGGGAATTTTTAATTAGGAATGTGCAGGGAAGTTCAGATTGCCTGGGAATGTGGTGATGCTCTAACAAAGCTCCTAGTCCTAGGACATCCATTCCAGTGGTGCCCTGGGAGCTGGTGATGAAAGGCACTGGCAGGCAGGTTGTTATCTCCAGCTTCCTTCAGGAGGCAGGTGAGYGTGTCCTCACCTCCCACACCTGGATTGGTGTGACCTGGAAAAACAGAGCCAAGSCTGGAGCTGCCCTGCTCTCTGCAGGTCAGTGGGGCTGAGCTGTTGGRTGCTGTGGAGMAAAGGAGGCTCAGGGGGGATTTCTGGCTCTGCACAACTCCCTGCTAGCAGGAGACAGCCACGGGGTCAGGCTCTGCTGCCAGGGAACAGGGACAGGAGGAGAGGGAAGGGCCTGAGGCTGGTAAAAGGGCTCCGTCACTTCCCTAAACCACACATACATAAATTATTGCTTTCTATTAGTCACTTAAGGGCTCAGTTGCTTAATTATTTTGATCACAGTAATCATTTATTTACAAGGTGGGGAGAGATGCCAAGCACTTCCAAGCCTTGCAGCACAGCAGGGAGGAGGCAGGGCTGCAGGAGCATTTCTTTCCTCCCCGTAAGTCAAAATGCTTTTGCTTCATGGAGTTATGAAGTCCCTTTTGAGGTCCCTGCTAAGAGAGGATGCTCTGATCCACTGCCCCAGGAAGGAAGTTCAGCAAAACCAGATGCAGGTCCCTGTGCAGGAGAAGGCTCCAGGGAGAGCTCAGAGCCCCTTTTAGTGCCTAAAGGAGCTCCAGGAGAGCTGGAGAGGGACTGGGGACAAGGAATGGAGGGACAGGACACAGGGGGAAGGCTTTAAAATGAGAGGAGGTAGGCTTAGATGGGATATCAGGGAGAAATCCTTCCCTGGGAGGGAGGTGAGGCCCTGGCACAGGTGCCCAGAGCAGTTGTGGCTGCCCCTGGATCCCTGGAAGTGTCCAAGGCCAGGTTGGATGGGGCTTGGAACAACCTGGGCCAGTGGAAGGTGTCCCTGCCCGTGGCAGGGAATGAGACTGGATAAAATTTGAAGTCCTTCCAACCCAGACATTTCCATGACTCTGTGAGCATTTAGGGGGTGAAGGGGGAAGGAGGATCTGGTAGAGTTTGAGTGGATCTCTCTAAAACCTGTTTGCAAGCTGAAGGTATTTGTGTTTTCTCCTAAAAGTCTGTCTTCCTATCAATGCCCAGCCCAAGAACCTGCTCTCASCTCCTCAAACCTCACCTCCCAGCTTCCCCTCTGTGTCTCCCACATGTTYCTGCTCAGGAATGCACCGTGCCTTCCCTGCTTGCCAGAGAAGGACACGCTGCTCTGAGCCTTCCCTAATTCTGTTAGAGTCCATTAGAGCCTTGCCACAGCTCCCAGAGGGGCAGAGACCGCAGGAAAACAAACGGCCCCTGCACAAACCCCGGGGCTGAGTGCCAGGCAGGGATTCCCAGCTCTTTACAAACCACCCTCCTAATAAAGAGGTGAAATGGGAACGGGGAAGGGGAAAATATGCATTTTTCTAATCACCCAGATTTAGGCCTTCAAAGGATTTATTACAACCTTTTATTTCCATGCGTGGAGAATGGAATCTTATCTCGTGAGCCGGCTGCTCCAGCCCGACTGGCTTCAGAGCAGGGAGCTCTCCAACAACCTTCAGGGCCACGCTGTGCCTGGGTGTTCAGCTTGCTGGAATGCATTAAAATCTGGCACTGGGAGAGGGGGAGATCCGTGCACTCAGCAGCGTGATGCCTCCAGCAGCTGCAGGAGCAACGGGAGCCGCAGGGATTGGAGKGAGACAGGAAACAGCCAGCACAGCCGTGTGCTGCCATCCCTGCTCCCAGAGCCAGGAACGTGGTGTGCCTGCGATTGCAGGGGGACCAGACACCAGGAGATAAACGCCCTGAACCTTGAATTTGAGGAGCTGCTGTTGGGGAGCTGCTGCTGGGCTGGTTTGTGCCCTGTGCCACTCCGAGTGCAGCAAGCAAAATCCCATTAAGAGAACGTCACGGCCTCTCTGTTTTACTGTGTGCAAGCCAGCCCTAACATCATTAAATGACACAACAGGGAGGTGCCTGCTGCCAAGGGGCTCTGCTCGAGATAAGATGTGGCTTGAGCCGCTGCCAGAGTCTGAGTTGATATGACAAGGAGTTTGGAGCGGGTTCAAGGTTTGATTCACACCAGACGTGGCACTGTGCAGGTAAACAGTGGGCAGGATTGATCCCTGGGGCTCTGCAGGTACCTGGCACTGKGGGATCCTGGGCAGGATGGGTTTGTAGCAGACATTTACAGCTCTTCTTGTGTTCWGCACTAACAGGAAGATGCCAGAGCCTGGCAGGTGTGTAGGTGAAGCTCAGGGAACTGTTTGCAGGTTCTTACCTCTGCCATCCCCTCCCCAGCCCTTTTGGGGAKTGGGAAGGAGCCTGAACACCAGGGTGCTGCCCAGGAAACTGCTTGTTTTGTGATGCCACAGCTGGACCAGCAGAAAAAGGGGTGAGAAGAGAGAGCTGCATCATAAAACTCCACACAGCCTCTAGGAGCCCTGAAACCAGCCTTGCTGGTCCCTCTGTGTCACCCACCATGTCCCTGCCACGTTTGTCCATGGAGGGTTTGTGCTTCTTGTGCCCTTTGTACCCATTGTGCCCTTTCTTGTGCCTCTCTGTGCCCTTTTTTGGATCCTTTGTGCCCTTTTTTGGATCCTTTGTGCCCTTTTTTGGATCCTTTGTGCCCTTTTTTGGATCCTTTGTGCCCTTTGCTGCTGCAGGTGTGGAGTTTTGCTCCAGGTCTCAGGTTTATCTCAAGGATAGTCTGGACTTCAGCTCTATCTTTCAGATCCGTGGGGAGAACTCACCCAGCACCATCCCCACCTTGCCATCACTCAGCAAAATTCCTCATTGGCATTAATGCCTTTTTTATCCTGAATCATCTTCCAGGCAGGGAATTCACYCCCAGACAGGGCTCTGGAGGCCAGGGCTGTGTGTGCAGAGATCCCCTTGTCACCCCATCCTCCAGGACAGCACATCAGGAAGAAAATACTTTAAAATAATGTCTTAGAAGCAGTTTTCTAAGTGTTTTCCATTAGGGAAGCTTTGCTTCCATCAGGGCTGCCCTGCCCTGGGACTGCCTGGCGCTCCAGCACTGCTATTACAGCTTTCCCTCGTGGCCCTGCTTCTGGCACTGCTGATTTTTGGGGTCCCAGATGGATCCTGACCATTGCAGCAGTACAGAGTGTCTGGGAAAGTGGCTTGGAATTCCTGTTACTGAGCTGCTCTCCACAGAGGGATGGAGCAGCGTGTCCAGGAACATCCCACACCACCCTTCCATCCCAGCAGTGCCTTTGCACACCTGGGTTGTGGGTTTAAACTGGCAGAGAATGGGTTTGGATGGGATACTGGGGGGGAATTCCTGGCTGTGAGGGTGGTGAGACCCTGGCASAGGGTGCCCAGAGAAGCTGTGGCTGCCCCTGGATCCCTGGAAGAGGTCAGAAAGGTCCATCCCTTTCCCAAGAATATTTCCTGCACATTTGCAGGTGTGACCTCTCTCCCAGCAGCTGGGAGGCCTCACCCTGGCCTGCAGTTCCAGAATGGCAGTCCTTGTTTTCACAYAACACAGGTGCTTATTTGCACTGCTTTGGACTATCAAAAGCACCTGGATAAACCCTTCTGGATGAGGAGAGAGGTCCTGCAGGTGGGCAGGGCGTGGCTCCTGCGTGTCACCCTGCCCTGGTGCTGGGACACAGGTGACACGGGGGGGATGCACTCACTGTGTKCCTGTCCTAGGTGACCCCGGGCCTGGAGGGACAGGAGGGGGAGCTGCTGGTGAAGGGCCCCTCGGTGTTCCGGGAGTACTGGAACAGACCCAAGGAGACGGCGGAGGCSTTCACTGCCGATGGATGGTTCCGGACAGGTACGGGAGGGACCCCCCTGCTGGCACMGAGCACGGGGGGACAGCACGGGGACAGCTCTGGGATGCTGGAGAGGGGCTGGAACTGGGGCTGGCAGCTGGGAGTGCTTCCARAGGTGGGCTGGGGAAGGGGCTTTGSTTGTAGAGAGTCACCAGGTAACGGGGGGTGTTTGGGGTCCTTTGCTCCTCAGCACGAAATGCCACTGCTGAATGTTTTCCTGGCAGCTCGGCTCTGCAGCCAGGTGGGATTTGGCTCAATTCACACGGGGACTGTGTCACAGAATCATTAACTGCAACTACAACCCCCTGAGAGGAGGGTGTGGCCGGCTGGGGTTGGGCTCTGGTTTCAGGCTACCAGTGATTTGAGGAAATGGCTTCAAGCTGTGCCAGGGAGGCTCGGGTTGGACAGCAGGAGGAATTTCTTCATGGRAAGGGCYGTTCATTGGCAGGGGCTGCCCRGGGRGGTTTGGAGGTGTCCAARGAAGCACTCAGTGCTCTGGGATGGGTGACAAGGTGGGGATCAGTCACAGTTTGGATWTGATGACCTTGGAGSTCTTTTCCAACCTCAGTGGTTCTGGGATCCTCTGATTCCATCCRCAGCTCTGATTTCCCCATTCCCCTCGTCCCTGTGTGCTGGCTGTGCTGTGGTGGCAGGAGTCAGGCTGGATTTCTGATGCCTTCTGTGTACCCTGATTTATGGAGGGYTCCTGAAGAAGCTGTGATTTATTCTAATTGTTCTCCCGAAGCAGAGCTCACTGCCAGCAGTGTCACCACGAGTCCCCAGGCCAGGCTGGGACCAGAGCATCCCCAGCCCTCACGTGGGGGGTGCAGGGCAATCAGCTTTCAACATTTTTTCAGTCGGCACTCCTGATGAATATTTCAGCTGCAAAGGAATAGCGTGCATTAATTATTGCAAAGAGATGTCTTTAGGAGAAAATGATTTTGAAATTCAGTTTAATTTCATTGTAATGCGCCGCAAACAGGAAGGGAGTATGTGTGTTTAATTGGCTCTCGGGGGTAAGGCCGGGAAGATGGCATGCCTTTGTCACAGGCCATTAGTGATACAGACTGCATAATGAGGGACTACAATCAGCTCACAGCTGCCGGCTCCTACGGGGAGAGAATGATATTAAATAGAAATCAGTATAAATTAAACTTAACCCTTTCGCCAGCCGAGCAAAGCTCAGAGCTGGAAACAAGGGAGGGGAGCAGTGACAGGAGTGGGGGGTTCAGGGTGGGCCAGGGGGTGCTTGGACAACCCCAGGTGACCTCCCTGATGTCCCCCTTCCCTCGGGGAACTCCCTTCCCCATCCCTACCCCCACTCTGCCTTCCTTCCTTTCCTCCATCTCTCATGGATAGCAGGACTGCGTTTTTCCCAAGCCTCATTTATCCACCAGTGCCAGCAGCAATCCCRTGGCCCCTGCCTGCCCCAGCCTCATCAGCAGCCTCTGGAGATCACTCAGAGGTGGCAAATGTCCTGTGGTGGTGAAAAACCCTCGAGGGAATAACAGGGGTTGTGTCCTGTCACAGGGATTGGATSTGGAGGGTGAATTATCCCCATTAAGCACAAATTGGTTACCCTGGAACCAAAGCCATACTGGCAGGATCCAACAGAGGTGAATCCTGGCCACTGCCAGGCTGTAATTCCCTGTGTCTGCCACTTCCAGCTCATCCAGGTGAGTGTTTTCCAGGTGAGGCTGAAGGCCAGCACACGGTGTTCCCAAAACCCCAGTGATGGATTCCCAACCTCTGCTCACTGCCAACCCTTGGGGGTGTCCCCACCAGTGACCTGCAGGCTGCAGGTGGTGGCCAAGCCCCTCAGGGCTGGGATTTCACAGCATTATGGAATGGTTTGGATGGGAAGAGACCTTAAAGCTCATCCCACCCCCTGCCATGGGCAGGACACCTTCCGTTAGCCCAGGCTGTTCCAAGCCCTGTCCAAAAAAAGGAGAGAAAAAACCCCAGTGACTTTGATGAATTCAAGATTGTGGCTCTTTTGAGAAGCCTCTGAACTGCTGGTGGTGCAGAGGGGATGTGCTGTGGCTCCCATCCTCTATTCCCTGGGATTTGTGCTGCTGTCTGCTGATCCCTCCATCTCTCATTTCCATCCCAGTGAATTTGATTATTTTTATTGTATTAACGCTGTTGACAGAGCTGCTYAGATCAAAGTCCCCTGTAGCCATTTCCAGGGAGACTGCTGGGTTTCCACCTGCTGTCATTCATCCAAGTGGCACCGAGCCCAGCCCAAAGGAAAAACTCCTGTGGGCATGTGGCTGCTGTCCCTGCTGCCCCTTCSCAGCTGTGCCAGGCCCTGCCAGGTGAGAGGAGCCTCCCAACCCCCCTGTGCTGCTCAGAGGGGAGGAGAAAAGAGGGAAGGAAGGCATTTTTTTAGGATGAGGCCCTGGCACAGAGTGCCCAGAGAGGCTGTGGCTGCCCCATCCCTGGAAGTGTTCAAAGCAAGGTTGGATGGGTTTTGGAGCAACCTGGGATGSTGGAAGGTGTCCCTGCCCCTGTGGCAGGGGTGGCACTGGGTGGTCTTTAAGGTCCCTTCCAACCCAAACCATCCCATGATCCTATGAGCAAAATCAAACCTTGGGAACTGGAGGAAAGCAGCAGAGAAACAGCAGTGATTTTTCTCCTTTTCCCTTTCCCTTTCCTTTCCCTGTCAGACTGTGTTATCCCTGCCCAGGAGGCAGCAGGTGGCTTTGGAAGCACCAGGAGGGTTTGGGAATGTGCTGGGTGCCCACCATGGTGCCCAGGCACTGCCCCTGTGCCCACATTTCCCTGCCTGCACAGGGAATCTGCCGGTCCAGCCCTGTTCCAGCCACACGAGCCAGGAGCAGCCTGCTCCCCCAGGGAAGGGCAGCTTCCATTCACATTTGCCCATACATCCAGAAAATTAGAATCTGGTGTATTCAGGGAGATTTATTTTCAATTACAGGTTAAGGCTGAGACGTGAAATAGCACCGGGTTTGAAAGTAGTGCATAAATCCTGCAACAAATCCATGTATCTCTGCTCCATATAATAAGATTTTATTGATTGCTATATTGTATCTGTCAGAATAAAACTGCCTTAATGCATGCATCAGGATGGAGAAGATAGAGAGCTTGTTGGGAGTAGAATCTGATTCAAGAATCAATGCACTTTGATTAATATGTCGTTAAGAAAGTAAGAGTTATTTAACTTGTTTGATGCACATTTCGGAATGATGACTCATATCTTTACAATTTCTTTATTTGAGCTGCATTTAAAAAACCCCCACAACCTTGGAGCTGTTTCTCACATTGTTAAATCTTGGTTTATCAGTGCATTTTTTGCTGGACCCTTTTTGCACAGGTCACAAATGCCCCTGAACCCCATTAATAATAAATCCTATGGCCCAAAACACTTCCCATATCCTGTTGTTAAAGCTTTAGAGGGAGAACAGAGTGGACCTGGTTTCTCTTTATTCCTTCTGGATGTTTTACAGTGAAAGAGGAAACTCCAGGGAAAACAAAACAAAACAAAACAAAACCCCAACAAGAACAACAACAAAAAGAAGTTGTTTTTCCACTGTGATTACAAGTCCAAGCACCAAGGACAAGCCCTGCCTTAGCTGGGAGCATCCCACACTGAATTCCCAGCTTGCTCCAAAAGTGGAACATGCTCTTGCTGCAGCCATGAATCCCAGTGCAGGGAATGATCCCAGTGGCTCTGGCTGCTTTCAGTGAGCTCCTGAAGTGTCTCTGTCGTTCYCAGRCTGAGCTCTGCACCCACAGCTGACACCAGCTGCAGATCCTTGCCATTCCCAGCCCTGGCTCCTGCACATTCCACAGAATCATGGAATGCTTTGGGTGGGGAGGGACCTTTCAAGGCCATCAAKTCCAACTCCCATCATGACTGGAGCACAGGAGTGGCTGAGGGAGCTGGGGAAGGGGCTCAGCCTGGAGAAAAGGAGGCTCAGGGGGGATTTCTGGCTCTGCACAACTCCCTGACAGGAGGGCACAGCCAGGGAGGGAAACAAGGGATAGGATGAGGCAAAATGACCTTAAACATTCTCTAAGTTGGATATGGGGGAAAAAATTATTCATGGAAAAGACAGTGGTGAAGTCCCCATCCCTGAAAGTGTTCAAAAAACACGGGTGTGACACTTGGGGACGTGGTCAGTGGTGACCAGGGTGGTGGTGCAGGGCTGGACTTGATGATCTTAGAGATCTTTGCCAGCTCATTCCATGATTCTGTGATTTGCACCCCTTCTGATGGGAAAGGCAAAGCTTCCTGCAGTGTTCCAGCACAGAGCAATGTGGTGTTTGCAGGGCAGGTCATCCTTGGCCAGGCACAACTCTCCCTAAGGAGAAGGAGCAGGATGCACCCCCATCCCTCTGGCACAGGCTTTTCCCAGTGCTTGGCTGTCCCCAGGGAGCAGCAGGTGTTTCCCTGCCAGGGGAATTGCTCACATCCGTGGGTGGAGCTCAGACACCTGAAAGAGAAAATACTCGAGGCTGATCAAGGCAGATTATAAATAGAAATGCATCTAATTAGCATCTTAATCTGCAGGTTTTCTGTTTGTTTGCAGTGGCTTTCCTACTCACAGATCCAGCTCATGCAAATTCTATTTTTAAAGGAATGATTCCTTAATTGTGGTGTGCTGGAATGATGTGAGTTCCTGGGGTGATGGAGCAGGGGCTCCTGCCTGAGGAGCTGCTCCTGGAGTCTGGCAGGGAGCAGCTCAGGGTGATGCCTTGGGAGGGCTGAGCTGGAACAGAGGCTGGCAGAGCCAGAGAATAAAGGAGAGATTTATTAAAAAAATAAATATCCTCTAGGATMCACCTTGGGCAGGACAAGAGCCTGGCCAGGGCTGCACCCAAGGTGGACCCAAAATGGGCACAAAAAATGGACCATGGGTCATAAGGTCTCACACTTTTCTAAGTTTTGGTCCATTTGCACATTGAGGTTTAATTGTCCAATTCCAGCTTCAGGTTATGAAGTCCCTCCCATCCTTCTTATTTCTCTCTTCAGCCTCCCCTTGTTTGTGCTTTTGGGCCTGAAAACTTTTAACAGTTGTCCTTGGTGTGCAGCAGGAAAAGGATTTGTTTTGTGTCCCTGCTCTGTGCAGAGATCTTCCTTAAGGTGAGGCTCAGAGCTGCACCCCTGGGCAGCACAGAATCTGAAAAACATGAAAGCCAAAATAAGGCATCAGTGGGTGGGGCAGGGTGGCAGCACTCAGAGCTGGGACCCACCTTCCCACAAATGCCATGGAAGGACACCCCCAAAAATGCCAGGTGGAGCCCAAACACGCTGCTGTGGGAAGGGGCAGGAGCAGAAGGCACGTGCTGGGCTCCCCTTCCCACCCAGCCCTAATTAAAGAAGCATTTCTAAAATTAAAAACATCAAGATGGAATCTTTTCTGGTCTGTCAGCCTTTATCACCCCCAGAGGTTCCTTGTACACACACTTTGGAGAGAGATTTCCCTTTTTCTGCTTCCTGCTTGAGTATTCATTCCTTCTCCTTGAGCATTCAGTATTTCCAGGTTTGTCTGACACCTGGAAGCCTTGGGGTCACCAGGACATGGGAGGGCTGGAACGAGATGAGCTTTAAGGTCCCTTCCAACCCGGAATATTCAGTGWTTCCCTGATTCTGTGATTCTGTTTCATTCTGTTTCCCTGGCTGCTGGTGGAACTGATGTTTTCAGCAGTTCAGAGTGACTTGGGATTTTTGTAGCTGTAAATGAGAGCAGTTTTTGGCACAGAATTTGTTTACTCTCTAAAGCTCTGCTCTCGTCGTATCAAACATCTTGGATGCCAACCTTTCCTTCTCTGAGAACCTGCACTGCACTGAGGCTCATTTCCAGAGGCATGGAGCAATTGCTCCCCAGCTGAGAGTCAGTGGGAACAGCAGGCACCTGCAGCTCCAAAATCAGCCTCTTCCCTCTTGTGTGTGAGTGCTTTTACCCCTGCAGCTCTGCTGCAGCAGTGCTGCTCTCACAGCCTGCAGGGAGGGCCTGGAAGCAGCCCCTGACTGCTGGCAATCATTCTTCCCATCCCATCTTACTCAATTCCATCCCATTTCAGGGATTTAGGAAGGAATCCTTCCCTGGGAGGGTGGGCAGGCCCTGGCATAGGCGCCCAGAGAAGCTGGGGCTGCCCCTGGATCCCTGGCAGTGTCCCAGGCCAGGCCCCAGGTGACTGGAATGGAAAAAGAAGAGGTGATTATGCCTTTTGCTAAGGTTTGATCATCCCTCAGTGGCTGCAGGGAGCAGAGGGATCTGCTTTCATATTTTTATTATCACCATTAATATTTTTTGTTACCAGACTCTCCATGTTCAGCTGTGCAGCCACACCTTGGAGCACTGACTTATTTATTACTCTTGGAGTTTTCTTTTTTGTCTCATTGTCTGCAGGGGTTTCCATAAATATTTAAAAAAAAAAAAAAGTGTTTTTCATTTTTACTTACCCATTTTCTTTTCTGGCTGGTCCTCTGGGCAAACCCATCTGCAGTAATTCAGGCTGGAGGAGTCTCTGCTCAGCCTGCTTGTGTCATATCAGTCACCCATGAGTTCCTGCTGGTGAGGACTGAAGCTCCAAACTCTTGGCTGCCTGGTTTGCAGAAACCTTCCAGGTTTGCCTCATTTATCCACTGTTTTCCATTGGAGCCCCCTTGGAGCAGGATGTGCAGCCTGGGGAGTGTTCATCTGCTCTTGTCCTTCCCTCCAGAGGCTCCTGGTCATGCTGAGCTGAAGAAATGAGATAAAAACGAGATAGAAATGAGGAGCAGCACCTCTGCCAAGGGCAGGCAGCATCCGAGGCACTGCCAGGCTTTGCCAAGGCTGGGTTTCCATTTGGTGCTGTCCTGTCCTGGCTGCATGCCCAGGATTTGGCTGGCACAGGCTGTGGGAGGGTGCCCAGTGCCAGCCCAGGCCAAGGCTGGAGCAGGAACCATCTGCAGCAGCCCCTGAGGCCCAGAACAGCAGCACAGACATGGCTCTGTGTGTTTGGGACAGACCTGCTGCCCAGTGGGGTGTGTTGGCAAGTGTGGCTTGCAGGGGAGGGGTTGGACAAGGGCTGCAGTGGATGTGGGGGATCCCGAGTGCAGACACGGAGCAGTGGGACAGTGACACCACAGGGGAATGCCCACACACTGCCCTGCCTTCTTCCCTCTGCTCTGAGAAGGGGAAAAATCCTCTTGGCAGCAGGGAAAGGGCTGTGAGGGGGGATGAGCCCACTCACAGGAGCCAGGAGGGCGTTGTGGAAGGGGAATTGGGATGGTGAAGGCAATAGGGAGTGCAGACAAGCCAGGAGGGTCAGTGGGCATCACCCTGACTTCTCACCTGGCCTGAGGAGCCTGTGGAAAATGTGAGGGGAAGGAACCTGTGGGAGATCAGCTGAGACAAGGGGCAGCTGCACTGCTGGGCTGCCCAGAGGCAGCTCCCCAAATCCCTGTGAAGCAGCGTGGGCAGAGCTCAGCTCAGGCTGTCAGGGCTGAACCAGGCTGGTGTTACCTTTGCCCTGCCAGGACCCTGAGCTGCTGCCAGCACTCCTGGCACTGCTCCATGCCCTGCTCTGCCAGCACAGCCAGGGGAGGGCAGCCTGATTAGCACAGCTCTTTGTCAGATGCCCTTGAGTGATTTTTTTTTTTTCCAGGTGTAAATGCCAGGGGAGGCTGTTGCAGTGCTTCCCATTCTTTCATCTCAGCAGGGTTTTGCCCTTTCTCCCAGCGTGGCTCTGACAGCAGGCTCAGCACTGCTGCCTCTGGAATACAAAGTTCCCTGCTAGAGAGCATGACAGGAATTCATTCCAGGCTGGGGTTTTCTCTTTTTTTTTTTTTTTTTTTTTTTTTTTTTTTTTTTTTTTTTTTTTTTTTTTCTTTCTTTCTTTTTTTTTTTTTTAATTTCTGATTTTCTTTTATCTGCTCCAGGAGTCTCTGGTGAAGTTTTGAGAGTGGGGAGTCCATTGCTGAGCCCCTTTCTCCTGAGAGCAGGCAGCTTGCAGGTGACCCAATGCCCTTCCCAGATCAATCATGGAATGGCCTCAGCTGGCAGGGATGCATTCAGATCATCAAAGTACAAATCCTGGCCCTGCCCAGACATCCCAAYAATCCCACCTGTGCCTGAGAGCATTGTCCAAAKGCTCCTGGAGCTCTGGCAGCCTCRGGGCYGTGCCCATTCCCTGGGGAGCCTGGGCAGGGCCCAGCACCCTCTGGAGGAACCAGAACCTTTCCCTGATATCCAACCTAAACCTGCCCTGGCACAGCTTCACGTGGATAGATAGTTTTGAGCAAAGCAGGCTGTGATACARTTCCCTCTCCAGCTCTCCTGGAGCCCCTTTAGGCCCTYAGGGGCTCTGAGCTCTCCCTGGATCCTTCTCTTCTCCAGGGGAACATCCCCAGCTCTCCCAGCCTGGCTCCAGAGGAGCTCCAGCCCTGGGAGCAGCTCTGTGTCCTCCTCTGGACTCACTCCAGCATCTCCACCTCCCTCAGTTGTGGGCTGCAGGTGGAACCTGCCTGGAGAGCAGCAGCTCCACGCTGAGCTCACCTGCCTGTTCCTACCACAGGGACAGAGCTGGGGCTGCAGCTGCTGAGCCACTCCCCTCCCAGGCCCTGCTGGAGGATTTTGGCAGCAGGCTGGAGTTCTGCTGCCAGCCAGGGCTGCCCGTGCCAGGATAGCAGCTGGATCCAGGAGCACAGTGCTGCCCCTTCTCCCTGTGCCAGTGGCTCTGCTGGGCAGGGCAGGGACACTGGGAMAGGCTTTGTCCTGCACCCAGGGAGGGAGTGGGAGCCCTGGGAGCTGCTGGGGAGGGGGTTTGCTCATGAATAATTGCTGTGGTATTAATATACATGGGGTTTTTTGAGGAAGTTGCAAACCCTCCCCCTCAGGAGCCTTTGATGCTTTATTAATGATCATGGTGCTCTCTGAACCCTCGTGGCTCAGAGCAGCCCCAGAGCTTTTGGACAGTGCCTCTGTGAGCCCAGGGAAGGCATTTGCTGGCCCAGGGGACCTGGTGAGGGCAGAGGGACTCCAGCATCCCCTCAGAATCACTCTGAGGCTGTGCACACTCCAAAGGGAGCAGTGAGCTGGACTCTGGCAGGTCTCACCCTCATGGTCTGAGCAGGGTGGAAAAGAGGAGCTGATGGTGTCAGCTGGACTGGGATTAACTGGGAATGCAGCCTGGTTCCAGGGAATGTGAGTGCTGAAGGTCTGGGGTGGATGGGGATGACTGGGGAGAGGAGACCCGGTCTTTCCCAAGTCTAATTAATGTTAATTAACTACAATTAGTGCTCGTGACCTCTGTTGGCAGCCAAGATGGCTGACAGCAGGGACACACATTCCTCTCTTCCACGCAATAAATCAAGCTAAAGTTGCTCAGTTATTTAGCCTATCATTTAGCATTTCATTAAATAGATCTGTGCACATACATCACTGCTGCTGAGGCAGCCTCAATCCCTGCAGGAGCAGGGATGCTCCAGTCAATCCCAGCAGTGCCAGAGAGCCTCTGGGTCACTGAGAGCCTCTGCATCACTGAGAGCTTCCCCTCCCCAAGCACCTCTCAGGTGCTGGTACCTCACCCAAAGCCCAGGATTCCAGCAGGGAGTGACTCACACTGAGGGTGCTGTTGGTCCTGCAGGAGATGTGGCTTGGAGAGGTCTCACGTGGGAGGATGAGGTGGAATTCCTGAGCTGGGACAGTCTGGAAGTCCCTGTTGGAAGCAGGACGTTGCTTCAGCTGGAACCTGCTTTGCCACGGTGCCTTCTCCCATCTCTTTTCCTAGGGAACAAGCAACAGGACAAGAGTGAGCAGCCTTTCCTTATATCCAAGAGCCTTAGAAATTAGGGGAGCTTTCCTCATGGAGAGGGCTGCCCAGGGCAGCAGTGGAGTCTCCATCCCTTCCCTGCAGGGATTTAAAAGCCATGAGGATGTGGCACTTGGGGACACAGGTCAATGCTGGGCTTGGCTGGAATAGACCTTTTCCAGCCTTAAGGACCTTTTCCAAGCTCAATAATCCCCTGATTCCTCTAATGCCAGCAGCATTCCCACAGCACTTTTTGGAGGAGGACTCTGCCTCCTGCTGCTCCGCTGGTTTGTGTTTGGGCTGCCCAGGAGCAGCCCCACTTGCCTGTGTGGCCCCACAGGCTCCGTGCCCTGGCTCTCCCAGTGCTCCATAAATAACCCCCCAGCCCAGGCTGGCACAGTGTATCAATCTTGGTTAATAGACTGCAAAGCTGATTGCACGGCGGCAGGTCGTGGGGAACGGCGGGGTGATGGATGGCGCCTTCCCACAGCCCAGCGCCGCTGATATAGGATGAAATATTTATGATTTATTCCAGCTAATAAACTGGAGTGAAGTGTGTGATGTATGGCAGCAGATGGGGGATCTGTGGATGCAGTTTTCATGGCAAGGGGGGGAAGGGAAAGGTGGATGGCTGTGACGGAGAGAGGCTGTGCTTGGCTGCCCATCCCACAGCCCGGCCACAGAGGGGATGGATTCTCTAATTCCCATAAAAACCCTCTAGCACTTGCCTTAGAATCATTTAACCACCCCACGTGGCTTTTCTCCAGCACTGGAGCCTCTGGGAATGGGAACAGACCATTTCTTTTAGCATTGGGCTTGGGAGCTGCACAGGGAGCCCAGAGGGATGGGAAGGGAGGCAGAGTGAGCACAGGAATGTCACTGCTGTGTCACTGCTGTGCCACACTCAGCAGCTTCCCAGCCCCACTGTGTCTGTGCTACCTGCAAAAAAATCATTGTCAGGGGTGTGGGAGAGTGGTGAGACTCTGACCTGCCCTGGAAAGAGCAGGGAAACTTGAAAGCACGTGAGAAATGTGAGGGGCTCATGGAGCTGGTGGCTGCAGGAAGGTTCCAAAGCCTGTGAAGGAGCATTCCCATGGTGTRCTGCTGGAGCTGGGCTGCWGGCAGGAGAGCTGTGCTGAAAGGAGGAGGATGGAGTAGGACCTTCGTGCCAGGTGGGACCCCACAGCTGCCTCTGAGTGCTCAGGGGGACCATCACAGCCCCTGGCTGTCCCCATCCAGATGTGGGTGCTGGGGTTGGAGACTTGCTCCCACAAAATCCTCACCTGGCAAAGGGGGTTTGAGGCACCAGATTTTGGCTCTGCTCTCCCAAGTGGTGAGGATCAGGATCAGGGCTCAGGCTCTTCATCACCTGCCCAGGCTGTTGGACCAATCCTACCTGGAAAATAAATCACAATCCCAATCAGTGAGGTGTGTCTGTGCCAGAGGGTGAGCTCTGCCTCAGCCTGACGGACCAGCAGCACCAACAATGATTTCAGGGAAGTGGGAGGCAGGTAGGAGTTAATGCCAGGGTAGAGCAGAGCTCCAGAACCTCCTGCCCACTGCTCCGTGGTGTGTGAGGCCACTCCTCATCCCACCGAGGCCCTTTGCATGCCACCACTGGCCTGCCAGCTGTTCCCTTTCTGCCTGATTGGCCTCTGGAGCAGTGTGCTGGGAGAGCCTCCGCTGAAAGGCACCAGAGAAGGGCAAACACTGATTATTCCAAGTGCCTTCCTGCAGGCTTCCCTGGGGGTTTTCCAGCTGGGAGCTTGCTGGTCCCCCCACATGGCTGACTCGGTGAGCAGCAATTGCAGAGGAATGCAGGAGGGTGAGGAATGCAGGAGGGTGAGGAATGCAGGAGGGTGAGGAATGCTGGAGCTGAGCACTGCTCCAGCTCTTCCCTCTGGAAATGAGGGATCATCGTGGCAGGAGAACAGCTGACAGCAGGGAATTCCTCCTGGAGTTGGGAAAACAAACAAACMAACAAACATAAAGGCTCCCAAAAGAGGGAGGTGCGCTGTGTGGTCTGAAGGAGCTCTGCTGGCTGCCAGGGGGTGGCACATGGTGACTGTCCCCAGCTCTGCTGTGTCCCTGCGGGGCAGTGTCACCCGGAGGAGTGGCTGTGAGACATTCCTGCTCCCTGTCCCCACTCTGAGGAGCACTGGGCTGAGCTCTGCAAGGAGCATTGGAAAGGCAGGAGTTTGCAAAATTCAGGAGTGGTTCATTAACAGCAAAAAGGTCTAATTAATATCTGAAAGTGCTCCAGCCACATCGTGCTGCTGGCAGGGAGGAGCCCCCCAGCCCCTGGAGCTCCTGACTCGAGCACTGACTGCCTCCAGAGCAGGAGGCTGAAATAATCAGCAAAACCATTTGCCTTTCAAAGGGGAGATTTGCTGTTCCTCGGTGTTTTCTGCTGTGCAGCCCTTGCTCTGCCGGAGCCCTGACAGGCACGGGGTGACATCAGAGCTGCAAAGAGCCAAATCCCCTGGGAATGTGGCACTGCGGGTTTCCAACCTGGCAGGGCTCATCCTCAGGTGTCCGCTCTGTGCCTCCTCTCGTCCCTCGGGTGGCGCTGGGAGCCACAAAGCCCTGCCGGTCCCCTCCGGAGCCCTGGGCACAAAGGAAGAGGTGCGTGCCGGGGTTAGAGGTGATGAAATGAACCCCGCTCTGCTGGAAAAGTTCTTTCTCAAGCTCCGTGTCCTTACAAAAGGCCCGGAGCCGTCTGCGGTGAGATCCGAGGCTGTTTGTTTTTCCTTATCTCTCACATTCCCTCTCTGCCCAGTCTGCACTGCAGTGGAGGGAGGTCAGGAGCAAATCTCAGCTCACCTGGGCGCTTTCTGCTTTTAGACAGAATTTTACGTATCTAATATTTATGGTTAATTATATATTAATAATATCATAATAATCTATGATATTAAACTGTGCCCGTCCCCTTCAAACGAATTAAAAAGAACCACCATCAGTGCAGAAAATGGAAGGGAAGAAGAAGAAAAAAAGACAGTGGCACATCCAGAATCTTCTATCTTGTCCACTTCAACCCCCTATACTAAAACCCATCAATCTATTTTTCACACTGATATTTATTAACTACCACTCTAATTTCAACTCTCATGGTCAGAAATTCATGGAATAATTTTGGCAGTCTCTCCCAGGGGCTGAGATCAAAGCCACTGCCATCTGTGACTCCCTGTGGGGGTGTCCAGGGTCCCGGGGCACCCAGAGGAGTGTTCTGGGTTCCCACAGGTGCCTGAGCAGCGTGGGAGGGGAGGGGAGGGGAGGGGAGGCAGCAATGCCGGGTGCCAGTGAGCAGATCAGCACAGCTCCGCCTGCCAGAGCCACACTGTCACTGCCACCGAGCTGGTGGCACCTGTCCCCAACAGCCCCCCAGGCTCCCGAGTGACAGCTGTGCCCCCAGGGCAGGGATGGGGAGCCTGGGCTGGGCTGCTCCTGGGTGCTGCCCTCTCCTCATCACCTGTGAGGCCAATGCTATCCCTGGTTTTCCAGCAGATCCCAGAACATTCCTGACCCTCTCTCTAGACCAGGCTGAACTCACCTGATTTACCTAAAAAGTTTTTTTTTAAATGCATATTTCAGCTATCTCAGAGCTCCCTGAAGCCACTCTGTTTCATTCTCCAGCCAAAGTGCTCCCCAGGTCAATAGCTGGTTGCACCTTTGATGTGGGGATGGTGCTGTGTTTGCCAGGAACAAACTGCCCCGTGGGTGAGGGTGTTGACACAGGTGAGGGTTTGATCCTGCAGCTCAGCTCAAGGAGCAAAGGGGCTCTTGTTCTCCACATCCTGGGAAGCAGCTCTGGCAGCCTCTCGGTCCCAGCACTCAGTGAAGGAGGTGCTCAAACTACAGCAGAGTCCCAAGGGCCCTTCTGTGTTTGCAATGAGGATTTTGCAACTTGAGGAACCTCATGGCAGAAATCTCTGCAGTTTGAGCTGGGAAATACTGGTCTCCATTGCACAGGTCTGCATCTCACTGGGAGGGCAGTGAGGGGTGGGAACAGGTTGTCCAGGRAAGCTGGATCCCTGGMAGTGCCCAAGGCCAGGTTGGATGRRGCTTGGAGCASYCTGGGCTAGTGGAAGGTGTCCCTGCCCATRATGGGCTTCAAGGTCCTTCCAACCCAAWCCTTTCCCYAATTCTGTGCTTTTAACTGGATAGCTAAATCTCTAACTGCCTGTAACTGCAGCAAAGGGCAGCCCCCAGCAGCACAGAGCCTGCTCAATATGCAGCTCAGCAGAGCCTTTAACATTTCACTGAACAGATGCCCACTGAGCATCTTGAAACAAATCCAAAGGCAGCGGTGACGGCTGCTGTCAGGGAAGCAACAATCCCACGGCCCCAGCAGCAGCCACGTGCCAGGAGGTCCTGCTGCCACAGCCTTGGGTGGTGACAGGAGCTGGGGGAGTGGCCCAGGCAGGCAGAGGAGGGGATGGGGGTGGCAGAGACATCAGCCAAAATTCCCTTTCTGGAGCAGCTGGCAGGGAATGCTGGTTGTGGTTCTGAGCTGCATCCCACTGGATGGAGCAGCTGGGATGGAGGGAACACAGCACCAGCAGCTGCCCCCAGGGGCTGGGGGGTTCATGGGGCAAGGGACTCACCTGTGACCCCCAGAAGGCAGGCACAGTCCTTGCTGTGGCTCTCAGGGCAGCACCCCTTTGAAGTGACACTCAGCACTGCTGGGACAGTCGTTGAGCAAACTCAGCATCCTTCTGACTGCTCTCCCTGGCCTGGGAATTCCCCAGTGGCTCGGGAAGCAGGGCAAGCTGGATGTGCCACTGCACAGGCTGCCTGATGTGCTGGGCTGGAAGCAGATGGTGCAGGGCAGAGGGTGACAGGGCTGTCCTCAGTGGATGGCGTCCCCCAGAGCACTGCGGGCTGTCAGCGTGGCAAGTGACAGCCAGGGCCTGGTGCTGCACAGGAGATGGAAAGGAAGAGACAGGGGGGAATGACAGAGCTGGTCCCAGGGGCTCACAATAGTCACAATAATAACGTGACACGTCCCCTCACTGYGCTGTGCTGCCTGTGGGATGAGGGAGCTGTGTGGGAAGCAGTGATGGTGTTTGTGGGGAGCACAGGGATGGAAGGGGAGCAGAGAGCAGAACTCGGTGATCCAGGGATCATTCACCCCATCAGGGCAGAGGAAAAGCAAATGTGGCTCTTTTCCTGTACTGACATCCCAATGGGAACTTTGTGCCACTGAGCCAGGGTTGAATTCTCTCTCTCCTCCCCATCTCCTCTGTGTGAACAAGCAGCTCCTGCTCCTGGCTCTCCCAGTGCCACCATTTAATTGATGTCCCCTGTCCCTTTGTGTGTCAGTCACACACCACAGGACCCGGGTGCAGAAGGCAGTTCATCACAGCATCCATGCCTTCCCTCCCACTCCAAACACCCAGAGAGCCCCAGTTTCAAACTTCCCCCAAGTTCAGAATATTCCAGACAGCCTTCAACATCCACAGAGTGCCAAGGGGCAGGCAAATACAGGAACAATTAATCATTCCCTGGCTGAGCTGCTCAGGATTTTGGCAGGTGCCAGCTGAGCAGGGACACAGCTCTTCTGGGAAACAGCCTGGATTTTCAGCACTGATCCTGATGTTTCCTTGCCCTGACAGTGTAAATCTCTGGGCTTTTGCAAACTCCACAGTGCCAGGGGTGAGCTGGAAATGGGGTGTGAAAACTGCATCAAGTGCTGGCACATGCAGTGGTACCCGGGCTGGTTATGGGCTCACACCTGTGGGAAGGACAGCTTGGACCAAACATCTTGCTCAGGTTCATTTTCCCAGTGTCATTCCCCAGTTTTTATCTTTGTGGAATCACAGAATGGCTTTGTTTGGAAACAAAGTTCATCTGATTCCATTTTCCACTA
>CADDXX010001023.1:101315-119253 GCA_902810485.1 Alauda arvensis | reverse complement strand
GGGGCGGGGGGGGGATGTCCCTTCCCGGTGCGGGGCAGCGGAGCCCGGTGCTGCGGAGGTTCCCCGCCTGCTGGAGGCTCCCGAGGGGTTGGGGTGGTCCCGTACAGAGCCGGGGGTCCCGGTGTAGCTGGCCCGGTCCCAGGGGGTTCCGGTATAGACCCGGGGGTCTCTTTACAGCCATCCCAGCCCTATAGGGGGTCCCGGTAGGTCCCGGTATCCCCGGCCGCGGGTCCCGTCCTGCGCGGTGCGTACCTGGAGGGGGCGGCGGGGGCGGCCCGCAGCAGCCCCGGTGCCCGCCCGGCCCGGTGCGCTGCGGTGCCGGTGCCGGTGCCGGTGGCGGAGCCGGGCGGGGCGCAGGTGCTCCCGGCCCCGCGTGATGTCAGCGACCGCCGCCGCCCCCTCCGCCACCGGGGCCGCGCCGCCATTTAAAGGGACCGCCGCCCTCCGTGGGGTAGCGGGGGGGGGATGACGGGGAACACCCCCCCCCAAACCGGGGCCGTGCCGAGGGACCCCCGGCTGCTGCCCCCGCGGGGACACCCCCGGGATCCCCTCGCTCCTCACCGGGAGCAGAGCCCATCACCGGGGGGGCACCGGCGGAGCAGTGGGAGGGGGTCGGGAGTTGGGGGAGGTCCTGGGACCCTCCAGGGATGTCCCCAAACCCCGCACSGGGCGAGGTCGGGCCGGGGCGGCCCCCCGGGACCCCGGGGACAAAGTGGCAGCTGCCGGGGCCCGGCCGGGGCGGCTCTTTGTGCTGCGAAATGGAGGAGCTGGAACTGCGGGGGGGTGCGGGGGGAACGACGAGGGCTGGGACAGACAGACGGACGGACACAGGGCTGGGCAGTGACACGGGAACAGCATCTGTCACCCCCAGGGCTGTCTGGCCATGGAGGGGCGACGCTGTGCTGGGGAAGGAGGAGGGGGTTGCCCCCCTCCTGGAGGCTTTATAGGATAAAGGGGGGCTCTTCCCCCTCCTGGTGACCCCTCAAGGCTGGGGGTCCCTGCACTGCTGGAGACAGAAGCCAGCAGGACCCCTCATGGAGGGCAGGGGGGAGCCCTGGGGCTGGGGGGCTCACAGGACTTGGATCCCTCCGGCCCCCTGAGAGCCACAGCACACAAAGC
Organism: Alauda arvensis; assembly: GCA_902810485.1. Lineage (NCBI taxonomy): Eukaryota > Metazoa > Chordata > Aves > Passeriformes > Alaudidae > Alauda > Alauda arvensis. The sequence goes on along the minus strand of CADDXX010001023.1, from coordinate 118,134 downwards.
CTGCAAACGTTTTCACCGATGTTTTATTGGAAATGTTAAATACTGGGGGTCCGGCCCCAGCGGAGCCGGGGGTGGGGGTGTTCAGGGGGGGCTCAGGCGTGTTCCTCTGCCAGCTTCTCTGCCTTGGCCACCGCCTCCTCGATGGGCCCCACCATGTAGAAAGCCTGCTCTGGCAGGTGRTCGTATTCACCTGGGGGGGACACACACCGTGTCAGGGGGGGAGTGGGAGGCCCAGCCGGGCTCCCCCAGGCCCCCCCCGGGGGCCACCTCACCTGCCAGRATCTGCTTGAAGCCCTTGATGGTCTCTTTGAGTGGCACCAGCTTGCCCATGTGGCCGGTGAAGACCTCAGCCACCTGGAAGGGCTGGGACAGGAACCGCTGGATCTTGCGGGCACGGGCCACGGTCAGTTTGTCCTCCTCAGACAACTCGTCCATGCCCAGGATGGCGATGATGTCCTGCAGTGACTTGTAATCCTGGGGAGGGGGGACACAGAGGGTGAGTGGCCAGTGCTGATCCCCCTCACCCCAGCACCCCAYRGGGAGGGGGCTGCCCCACAGCCTCACCTGCAGGATCTTCTGCACGCCCCGAGCCACGTCGTAGTGCTCAGGCCCCACGATGTTGGGGTCCATGATGCGGGAGGTGGAGTCCAGGGGGTCCACRGCCGGGTAAATGCCCAGCTCAGCGATGGCACGGGACAGCACCGTGGTGGCGTCCAAGTGGGCAAAGGTGGTGGCGGGAGCGGGGTCAGTCAAGTCGTCAGCTGGCACGTAAATAGCCTGGGGACACAGAGGGGAGGGGACAGTCGGTAGCAGGCAGGTGACACAACCCCCCCAGGGACCCTGGGGTCAGTCCTGTCCTCACCTGCACGGAGGTGATGGAGCCCTTGCGCGTGGTGGTGATGCGCTCCTGCATGGTGCCCATATCAGTGGCCAGCGTGGGCTGGTAGCCCACAGCTGAGGGGATTCTGCCCAGCAGGGCTGACACCTGTGAGGGGACAGAGCGTGAGGSACAGAGCACGAGGGGCTGTGCAGGTGGGGGACAGGTGCGAGCCCCTGTGCCCAGCACAGACCTCAGAGCCGGCCTGGGTGAAGCGGAAGATGTTGTCGATGAAGAGCAGCACGTCCTGACCCTCCTGGTCCCTGAAGTACTCAGCCACTGTCAGCCCTGTCAGTGCCACCCTGGCACGGGCGCCCGGGGGCTCGTTCATCTGCCCATAGACCAGGGCGACCTGCAGGAGGGACCCTGGGCTCAGCACGGTGGCACTGCCACGCCTGGCACTGCCACCAAGGGATCCAGAACCTCCCCAGGGGAACACCCAGCACCCCCTCAAGGTCTCTGCACACCTTGGAAGTGGCGTCTTTGAGGTTGATGACCCCAGACTCGATCATCTCGTGGTACAAGTCGTTGCCCTCACGGGTCCTCTCGCCCACGCCGGCGAACACCGAGTAACCACCGTGGGCCTTGGCCACGTTGTTGATCAGCTCCATGATCAGCACAGTCTTGCCGACACCRGCACCTCCAAACAAACCTGGGAGAGGGGGAAATAAGGGTCCTGCTCAGCCCCAAGCCAGCCTTGGCTGTCCCCAAGGTCTCCTTTCAGCTCTTTCCTCCTCAGATACATCAAGCGTTGCTTCAGCAAGCTCAGGAGAACGAAAGTCATGGAGTGGATCATCAGTGAAGGAAAAGTTCCCCAGAGGAACTGTTGGAAATCCCAGAGGGACCATCAGGTGCCCCCTCCCCAGACCCACCTTTGCTCAGGGGGGGTCACATACCAATCTTGCCACCCTTGGCRTAGGGAGCCAGCAGATCCACGACCTTGATCCCTGTCACCAGGATCTCCTGCTCCACACTCATCTCCACGAACTCGGGGGCCTCGGCGTGGATAGCAGCAAACCTGGAGCAGGAAGAGGAGAGGAAGGGGGTGGGCAGCTGCTCTGAGGCCAGGGGCTGGCAGGGGACAGTCCCAGAGCCAGCTCCCTGCTCACACCTGGCGTGCCCTGCAGCCCTCATCACTCACTGTTTGGTCGTGATGGGGCCCCTCTCATCGATGGGYTCCCCAATGACATTCATGATCCTGCCCAGGGTCTCAGGGCCCACGGGGATGCGGATGGGAGCACCAGAGTCCAGCACCTTCTGTCCCCTCACCAGCCCTTCCGTCCCATCCATGGCAATGGTGCGCACGGTGTTCTCCCCTGCCGAGGCCCAAGGACAGCACAGTCACCGCAGCGTCCTCAGGCTGACCTAGGACAGCTGCTGGTGGCTCCCCCAGGCCCTGCCAAGGGGACATTCTGCTGGCAGAAGGACCGAGAGGAGCAGCAGGAACAAAATAGCCCTAGAGGAAAACTGAGCCCTGCAGCCACAGCCCTCGGGCAGCCATTTTCCTCCTCCTCAGACCGAAATCCGTGGCTTCAGCAAGCTCAGGAGAACGAAAGTCATTGCAAACATCATCACAGGAGGACCCCCTCCCCGTGCCCTCCTYCCCCGTGGTGCCGGCTGCTCACCCAGGTGCTGAGCCACCTCCARCACCAGCCGCGTCTCCCTGCCCTGCACCTCAAGGGCGTTCAGGATGGGGGGCAGCCCCTCGTCGAACTGCACATCCACCACGGCCCCGATGACGGCCACGATGCGGCCGGTGGTGGAGCCGGCCTTGGCGGCAGGGGCTGCATGGGCGGCATAGTCCCGTCCTGGGGAGGGGAGAGGGACGAGTCAAGGTCGGGCAAGCCCGCGGCASGGCAGCTCCGGGCTCCGYGGAGGTGCGGAGATGGGGCTGCCCTGTAGGCTTTGGGGTGTGCCGGAGACCCCTGAACTCCCTACAGTGCACCTTGGATCCGCTCGGTGCACCCTTAACCCCTTCTCTTGATGAACCCAGGATTTCTGCACCCCACCCTGGGTACACCCTCAGCCCCTGCAGCCCCTCAGCGCACCCAGAACCCCTGAACCCCCTCCCCTCAGCGCACCCGGGACCCCCTGAGCCCCCTCCCCGGTCCACCCGCAGTCCCTGCAGCCCCCGAGTGTCCCCCACGCCCACCCCCTCGGGCCGCTGCTCCTCTGCCGCAGCCCATCCCCACGCCCTGCCCCGCTTGGCGCACCCCACCCCATCCCGGTAACGGGGGCCTGACCAGCGGCACCCCGCGATCCCCCGCCCGCACAGGCAGGCCCCAAGGTGACCCCGGCCCGCCCCGCACTCACGCGCCCCGACGGCGACGGCCGGGGCGGCCCCGCGGCCGAGGAGCAGCGGGAGGAGGTCGCGGCCGGGGGCGGCCCCGCGGGGCAGCAGCGGCCGGGCCGCGGCGGCGGCGGCGGCGGCGGAACGACCCGCGAGCCCCAACATGGCGGCGCCGACTGAGCCCCGCGTCTCGCCCGCCCCTCACGGCCCCCGCGGGGCGGGGCCTGCGAGGGGCACGTCACCGCCGCACCGCACGCCCATTGGCTGCCCCGCAGAGAGGCGCCGGGCGAGCTCGCGCTCCCATTGGTCACACCCATGCGGCGCCCGCTCTGCGCCTTCGCGCGATTGGGTTTTGCATCCATCCGTCAAAACGCACTGCGGCCTGATAGGGCGGCGCGGTGGGAAGGGGCGTGTCGCGGGCGAAGGTCGGCGGAAGTGGCGGCGCACGTGTCCCGCGCTTGTCCTTGGGCGGGCGCCGTGACCGCGGCCGAGGCCGCACCGGGGCCGGGACGGGCCCGCCTCCATCGCCTTTGCGTTTATTGCTCAACCCCGCGTCACAGCACCGCCCCCTCACCGGGCCAGCGCCCGCCCCGCACGGCCGAGGGTCACAGCACCGCCCCGCCCGGAYACCGTGTGCGCCGCACGGCCCGGGTGTCACCGTACAGCCCCCGGGGACCGCCCCGCAGCGGGCTGGCCCTGCGGCACCGTTCCCTGTTATCTTTCAGAGGTTAAAACCTCACCCAACCGCTTCCCCCTGGGGACCACCCACCATTTCCACCCTACCCCCCAAGGGAGGGGGTCCCACTCTCCTGCCTCCCCAGGGAAGGGGAAGCTGCCCCACTGCCCACTTTTATCCCCAACAGGAGGGAATCCCACCCTGCTAACCCCTCCCAGGAGGGGATCCCACCTCCCCAGTGCCTTTCGAGGAGAGGGAAATTCCCAGCTCAAATAAAACCCCCCACCCCAGAGGGCATCCCCACCCCACCGATCCCCCCCTGCCCCCGCGGAGGCGAGGAATGCACAAGGCCCGGGCCGAAGGAGAGCCAGGGAGTCTTCAACAGTTTATTAGAAAGAATGCAGACATTAAAAAAATCCCAGCTGCTCTGAACATAAATTGAGGTTTTTTCAGCCCGGTTCGCAGGCGCCCGCGCGCCCCACGGTCTGTCTGTCACTTTGCTGCCAAACCCACAGTGCAAATACGATTTTGGTCTAAATGTACAGATCGACAAAGCAACAATGTACAGCCACTCGCACCCCCGGGCGAGGAGGTGGAAAGGTTTGGGGGTTTCACACGGGACCAGGGGCAGGCTCCGGCCACCGGCGCCGCTCGGGGCTCGGGGGCGAACACCAAAAAAACGAGGAGAATTTTGCCAAGTTTCCTTCTCAATACAAACTTTTTTTTAGTGGAACAGACCTGAAGACACCACAGAGGGATGCGCCTCGCCTGCTGGATTTGGGGGAGCCAAATGACAACAGTTTGTTTTTTTTTGTTCCCAGTACAAACGGACAATTTCAGGAATTATGGAGGAAGGGGGAAATGCTCGTTTGCCACTCAGTGTTAATTCAGGGTTCTCCCATTGTAATTACATCTGCTACGAGGCAAGGAGGCTCTGTAAACTTTATTGCAACTGTTCTCAACGGATTGCCTACACCTCAATTGGGTTGGTTTGGTTTTTTTTGTGGTTTTTTTTGTCTGTTTTTGGAAGTCTGGAAAAACGGTTCATGCATAACGTTATTGCCTCTCCTGGCTTTAAGACCGCCCCGTGCCATGGGACACACCTACCATCAGTGAAGCCATTTAAAATGGACTGAAAATGGGTTAAAGGATGCAGGATCTCCCTTTAGGGCTATCAACTCAGGAATTCTTATCTCAATTATGAAATGTTGTGATGAACTTCTTTCCCCAAAACCCTGAAGACGACGGTTTGCCTTACTCCAGATCTGGCATTTCTAAAAGGGGAAAAAAGAGAGAGAAGGGAATGAGTGGGGTTTAGGGGTTGGGTTTGTGGGTTTTGTATTTTGCTTGGTTGGTTTCTCAAAGCTCCCAGGGTTATTATGTCACAAGGGACACGAGCAAGACGACCTGGCCTCCAACCAAGGAGGTCACGGGGCAGTTTGGGGCCTCTGCCCTCCCCCCTGGCTCTTCCCAAGGGGAAAAGCTGTGCCAGAGCCACCCCTGAGCACGTGCTGCTCCTAAAKCCAAAGCCTCCCTGGCACTGCAGCTGCCTGGGAAGGTCAAACTGGTATTTGGGGCTTGCATGGAGAGGCTTTCCCAGATTAGAKTTGTCTCCCAGGGCTGGGCTTTAGCTGGCAGCCAGGATGAACATCTGTGGGCCCTGCCCCAAGGCAGGCTCAGAGAGCTTTCAGCAGGTGTGTGAGGGGAAAACAACAACAAAAAACAACAACTTACTTTCATCATCACTGTCTGGTGAGTCCTGCAAAGGAGAACAAACAACCTTTTAAGTGGAGCAGATGGCTCCTCTACCACCCACCCTGCCAGCAAAGAGCTGCTGCTCCCAAATCTGGATTTTGTGGGACTCAGTGAGCTCAGTTTGGCCTCACTGCAGACCCACAATGACCCCCCAGTCACTGCAGAGAGACCCAGACAGCAAACTGCTGTCCCCAGCACCCTCAGAGGGCAGGGAAGTCACCTCCCCAGGTGACATCACCTGTGCAAACAAGATTTGGGGCTATTTAAGCCTTTTTCAGTGCTGAGAGGYGAGCTGCAGGACTTTTGAGCCAGCCCTGCAGGTGTTTCCTACCCCCATATACTCACATCATCTGCCCCATCTACTTCTGGCAAGTCTACGTCGTCATCTCCTCCCATGTTGTTCATCATCTGCTCAAGAGATAAAACAGCCACACTTTGGGGTGAATCCAACCCCATTCTCCACCCAAAACCATCCCAAACCAACACCCACCCCGTGCTTTAACACATCAGTTGCCCCATGCAGGAATTAAATGGTGCAAAATCCCTTGGATTCATTGCCTGGCAGCTCCCAAAACTTCAAGAATTTGTTGTTCCTTACCTCAGARAAGCGATCAAAATTGGACATGTCTTCATCTGAATCATCTTCCCAGTCTTTCCAGTTGTTGAAGTCCACGCTGAGCCAGTTGAGCTGCACCAATACCAGGAGTTATTTAAGGACARAGAATGATTTAAGGACAAGGAAGGGACCTGGCTGTCAGTTAGAACTGAGAGCTGCCGTGGGATCAGGAGCAGCAAAGCGACCCAAAACTGCTCCACAATTTGAACATGACCCAAATATTCACTGCATTAAAAGCCAGGGGAGGCAGCAGATGCCCAAAACCCACCTTTGCCCTCTCTTTTGTTAACCTTGGCCATGCCTGACCAGACTCTCCTTTTCGTAAACAACACAAGATGGATCTGTCTGTTCTTTTATGCTTTGATTCCTGAAAAAAAGACCAAATATCCATTAGTACCATCAGCATGACCTTCACCAGGAACTGCTGACATCCCCCTCCTTTATCTTCACCTCTTCCCTTTATTCCTTGTCCTGGAAAATACCACCCAAAGAAGCTTTCCTGGATCTGACTCTGAGCTTTTATGTTCTAAGGAGTAATTTTCCCAAAATTTAGGGAGMAGCCCAAAGAAYAGRYRGWRTTTTTTAGGATCACAGAAGCACAGGATGGYTTGGGTTGGAAAGGACATTAAGAAGCGAGTTCCAAACTCCTTCCACGAGCCCAGGYTGCTCCAACATGGCCTTGAACACTCCCAGGGATGGAACATCTGCAATTTCTCTGTGCCAGCCCCTCACCAGCATCAAGAACTGAGGAAGAGTCAGGAGTATACTCACATTTGGATCGATATTATTAAAAAGATCGATTTCGTTTAAATGTTTAAAGTTATCACTTCCTCCAAGACAACTGCAAGAGAAAAAGAAAATCAGTTTTTAGACCAAAAACACCTCGTAGAACAAATCTGCTTCTCCCTCAGCCCTCCCTAGGCCTGAGTTACTCACCTGAACGTGAGTTTGGACTTTTCAAAATTTACATTTACGTCTTTGCTGTCTTCAACACAGAACTCAATAAAGACGTAGTCCCTCCGGTCGTACCACTTTGCAGAGGCAGGCTGCCTGTGGGCACAGCAGGGACACGAGGGCATTGGTTTTCATCAAGAAATCCAACCAAAAAAAGCTTCTTTCTGTGCTTACAACCTGCATTTTGAGCTTACTTTGTATTTTAAAGGTGCTTAAAGCTGAAAAGAGCAGGAATAAAAGGAAACATTTTGGGTGTGACGCCCCCAGAAAGCTGCTGGGAGGAGCCACTAAAATCTGAGACTGAAATAAACGTTTCAGCAGATCAAAAGTCTGATAAACTTCARGATGAGCTACTACAGACTGTGGCAGAAGCTCCACCACCTCCAACAGCTGCACGGGCAGACCTCAGAGTGGTTTTTGTCATGCAAAGAAATAAAAACCTCAAGCAAAACTGTCGAAAACCCCTATTTTTTTYGGATATTGATACTATAAAAAATGGATTTGATGTGTATAAGACCCAATTAAGCCAGAAKCACTGCTCCAACCTCTTTTTACAAGTACTCACACTGGGGCTGCCATGCACTCTGGAATTCTTCTGCCTTTGCACAAGAAGCAACACYGTGGCCAGGGGGAGCTGGGACAGCCCCAGAGCTCTGCACCAGCTCCTGTGTTTGCAGTTCCACCCTGAGAACTCACCTGCAATGCTCTGTGCTCCCTGRAGCGGGGAAAAACGACCTGGCTGGGGCTCAGACACCTCCTCCCCSCYTCTTCCAGCCCTTCCCTGGCAACTGAGGCCGAGCCCGGGGAACGCCTGCATTCCAGGAGAACCAAACACAAACGGCCTCCCAGCAGGGCTGTTGCTAAGGCACACAGGCCAGGGGTGTTCCTCACACTCATTTGTCTTCCCGACATCARGGAATGGTTGGGAGGGAGCCTAAAGTTCAGCCAGTGCCACCCCTCTGCCATGGAAGGGACACCTGTCACCAGACCAGGTTGTTTCAAGCCCTGTGTACCTCAGCTTTGGACACTTCAGGAATCCTCACCAGCCTCAAAAGGGAGGTGTTTCATCCTAATGTCCCATCTTGATCTCCTCTTGAACCATTCCCTCTGTATCTGCCATTCCTGTGCCTCAGCAGCCTCGCAGGGAGGAGTTTTTCCCAGCTGACAGCCCTGGAAGGCTCTGAGCTGGGCAAGGATCTAAACCAGGGATTTGGTGTGACATGGCCTGTGACAGCAGCTGCCTCCTCACCAAGGTGAGGCCTTTTGTGCTGCTCTCTAAGCCAATATCTCACAAAAAAAAAAACCCAAACCAACTTTTCAGACCATTTATTAAGGCGACCTCTGCTAAACTTCAAGATTTTGACTCACCTGATCACCAACTGTTGGCATTGAGCTGTGGCACATTCAGCAAAGGGAACTCACCCAAAGGCTCCTACTCCTCCCATCCACATTTCCTAGGCATGAACCCAACCACGGCACAGCCCAGCTCCAGCTGAACCCCAAACCAGGCACCTCTGAGCTCCCCCAATGCCACAGGTCCTGCACACAATGGTGCCAGCTCAGGGAAAGGCAGCCCCAACACCTCTTGTAGGTACCACAACACCTGGGCAGAGACCAACACACAAGGATTTCATTTCCAAGAGCATAAAAACAAGTGGATTCTGAATTCAGCCTCGAGTTTCAGCTCCTTCCTGATGCTTCCCCTCGTAGCAGCATTTCAGGGAATGTTAATTATCACCTCATTCAGGTGAAGTGCAGCAGCAGAGCAGTGATTTTTTCTTACTGTGGTATTTTTAAACCCTTCTTGGACAGAGACTTCCTGTTTGAACGGGGAATGAAAGACTCTCARGAGGAAAGGAGGATGAGAAAGGCCCTGCTCTGCTCCCTCTGTGCTGGGAGAGAAACCCCCCCAGCAGCATGGGGCACTTAGAACATCACTCCAGCCCCGTTCTCCAACAGAAATCTCAGTGTCCCTGCCCGGATGACGCAGGGGCTGARTGGTGTTAACACTTCCCAGCTCTCAATGTCAATGGAGACATCTCCAGCCTTCCCAGGGAGCTGCAGGGGAGCCGTGACCTCGGCATCCCCGCCAGGACCGGGGATTTGAGGCTCCAACAAAACACACAGCACTTCCAGAAATCCCACTCAAGGCAAAACACACACAAACATCCGAGCTGGAGAGCAGAGAGATCCCAGATTAAGTTTAACTCGGCCATAATTCACCTTTCTGAACCTAAACCTGCCGGGAATTCACCTCCCAAGAGCRYTGGAGCTGCCTCTCCTCCTTTTATCTGCTTTTCCAATCTCAACCTCCCAAAGGGAGGAGGGAAACACCTCCCTGGGAGCTTCAGGCAGGACTCACCCGTCCCAACCAGTAAGGCAGGACCCGCCGGGGAGCTGGGACGAGGCGGAAGCCGCAGCTGCTTTTTTGTCTCCTGCCCACACGGAGATTCCCAGGAGAGGAGCACACACACACAGCAAGCTGTGCACGTGCTCCCAGTGCTCCCAGTGCTCTCCCACACASCCACGGAAAATCTCCCCTCACAGGCACTGACCCATCACCTGTTACACAGCTCCACCCTGCTCCCGAGGCAGCTCAGCCTCCTGCCAAAAGGCATTTTGGTWATGCAGCACCCCCCGTGGGATTTGGAAATGAGGATCTGAACGTGCCCCCTCCACTCTGGTGAGGGTTTCCTCTGTCTCATCCACCTCTTTTGGGGACTTCCTGAGCAGCCACGGCCACCCCCCACAGCTCCTCAGGCTCTTCCAGTCCCCACATCTCAATGGCAATCGTTATTCCAGCACTGTGGGATGGGTTCTAGAAGCTTCCCAGCAGCACTGATGGGCAAGGTGAAGGCTCAGCTTCATTGCAGAGCCCTCAAGGCTCTGCCTGGTCCACGGGGGCTCTGTTGGATATCCCTGGTCTCTGGCACAGCAGCAGCTTCTGACACACTGAACTCACCAGTGGAATCTCAAATCTCCCCAGTCTGTGGCACTGAGGAAGTTTCCAAACCTGTTCTCGTGTTCCCTGTCTGCATCCTGTGCCTGTGGAATCCCATCTTTGCCTCCTGACAATTCCCTTGAGGAAGCTGCAGGAGTCAGAGCCTCAACAAGATTTTCCCCTCGCAGGCAGCAATAAAACCTGCTTTACAAAATCACTTTTCCTTTCATTTCCACACCCTGGAAAGGCCCTTTTTTTTTCATTTAAAAACCCCCTCATTTGAGATKTTTGGCGATTCTACGCAGACACAGCAGCGCTGCAGTTTCAGGATGATGAAACCTACAGAAATTACACAAAAAAAACCCCTCCAATTTGATCACAACCCTCTCACTTTCACTCACGTTCAGATGAAGCACCTCCACTGTTCAGCGTTCCAGAACAAAAGTAAAAACCTGGCTGAGGACAAGGGASCAAAACCCACCAGTTCCCAATGGTTAACGCTGTCCTCAGGCTGAATTCCTGACAAAACCAAACCTCAGGAAGTGCTACTGCCTCCAGACATGTGGAGGTCACAGAATCATGGAATGGTTTGGGTTGGAAGGGACCTTGAAGCTCATTCAGCCTTCCTCCACACCACGTGCAGGGACACTTCCAACCAACCCTGGCTGCTCCAAGCCCTGTCCAACCSTKGGACACCTCCAGGGATGGGGCATCCTCTGGAAAATCCATTTCAGTGCCTCACCACCCTCAGAGGGAAGAATTTTTCCCCCCARTATCCCACCTAACCCWRCTCTCATTTCCCCTTCTCCTGCCACTGGAGATGTGGGARTGCTGCCTGCAGCTCCTAGGGCAGTGCAGCTCTTCTCTCCCAGCCAGTTTTCCCTCTTGAACATCACCCTGCCCACGAAAAACTCTGTCTCCTCTTTCCTGAGCACTGCGAGGGAACACTCACATCCACCGGAGCTCTGCCACGAGCTGGTTTGGGGTCGCTGAAGCAGCCCCAAAGAAGAATTCTAAAGGATGGAGGTTAATTCGGGCTCCCTGGCACCGAGGAGTGCGGGATTCCGCTCGGGATGCACGTGGGCACGAAATGCGAGGAAATCCAGCTCACCTGCACCGGGCACASCAKCACCAGAGCTTTCCATGCGCTTCCACCCTCTCCAGAAGGGTCTTTTCATAATTATTCCTTGGGTTTTCATGGAAATCTGGGATGGTTTAGCTTGGAAGGGGACCCTAAAACCCTTCCACCACACCGGGCTGCTCCGAGCCCTGTCCAGCCCGGCCTTGGGCACTTCCAGGCACAGCGCAAAACCCAAGGATGAATTTTTTACGTGGAAAATTTGAAAGTTTACAAACAGATCCGCTCCGTCCGCACGCTCTGGATGCTTCCACGCGTTACTTACCGGGGAGCTTTCCACCGGGTTTCGGTGGCCACCGACCCACCGAGAAACGCGCAACACCCCCCGAACACCCCCCCAGCCATCCTCACAGCCCCATTCATTCACTCGCAGCGGGGACGGCACGTCCCGCCCGCATCGCGCTACGCCGCGGCCGAGCCGGTAACCGGGACCGGGGCACCGAACCGGGGCGCTCCGCCCTCACCCAGTAACCGGGGCCGGGCCCATCGGTAAGCCCCACCGGCGGGGCCGCCCCAAGGTCAGCACGAAGCGGGAGCCCCGCGCTCGGCGGCGCCGGGGCGGCTCCCGCGGTGCGGCGGGGCCTGGCGGGGCCTGGCGGGGCCTGCCCGCGCCGCTCCCACCCCCGGGCCTCACATGGCGGATGGCGAACGGCTCCGGCGGGCGCGCTCCTGCGGTGCTGCGGGCGGTGCGGCGGGCTGTGCCAGGCGTGCGCGGCGGCGCTCGGGCGGTGCCGGGAGGGCTCCGGTGAGCTCCGGTGAACTCCGGCGGAGGCTCCGCTGGCTCCGGGCGGGCTCGGGGGCTCGGCGCGGCCTCGCTCCCACAATGCCCCGCGCGCGCTCGGCCCGTGGTGACGCAGCAAAATCCCCGCGCGCGCGCCGCCGCCTCCTCCCGCCCGCGGCCACCGCGCGTGCGCGGGCACCCCCCCCAACACCGGCGCGCGCCCCCGCCCCGCGCGCGCCCCCGCCCGCCGCCCTTCCAGCAGCTTCTGGGCGCGCATGCGCAGTGCGGCACGGGGATGGGAGGGGGAGCGGAGAGGGAAGGGAACCCCCGGGACCCCCCAATGTCCGTGTGCTGCTGGTCCCTGAGAGCAGAGACCGACCCCACCCGGCTCCTCTCCCCCGTCAGGAGTTGTGGGGTGAAAATTCCCCTCTGAGCCTCCTTTTCTCCAGGCACTCCCAAAGCCTCACCGCCTTTTCCATGAGGAAATTCCTCCTGATGTCCATCCTTGAACCTCTCCTGGAGGGATCTGGGGCTGTTCCTTCTCACTCTGCAGTTCCCTGGGAGCAGAGTCTGACCCCACTCTCCCCTCAGGGAGTTGTGGGGTGAAAATTCCCCTCTGAGCCTCCTTTTCTGCAGGCAGTCCCAAAACCTGATCACTTTTCCATGAGGGAATTCCTCCTGATGTCCATCCTGAACCTCTCCTGGAGGGATCTGGGGCTGTTCCTTCTCACTCTGCAGTTCCCTGGGAGCAGAGTCTGACCCCACTCTCCCCTCAGGGAGTTGTGGGGTGAAAATTCCCCTCTGAGTCTCCTTTTCTGCAGGCTGAGCCCCTTCCCCAGCTCCCTCAGGACTTCTCCAGCCCCTTCTGCTGCTGCTCCAGCCCTTCCCCAGCTCTGGCCACGCTCCAGCCCCTCAGTGTCTCTGGAGGGGCCTCAGCAGTGCCAGCATAGGAGGACAATCCCTGTCCCCACGGCTGGGACAGCCCAGGTGCCATCCTGGGCACACCTGGGCTCGTGTCCAGCTGCTGGCACCAGCACCCCCAGGGCCTTTCCCAGCTTTCCAGCCCCTCTTCCCCCAAGCTGGAGTGTTCCATGGGGTCGGTGGTGCCTTGTTCATTCCTCAGCCCATGGATCCATCCTGTCCAAGATGGCTCTGCAGAGCTTCCTGCCTTCCCACACATCAATATCCCACCCAAGCTGGTGTCATTTGCAAAACAGGGCACCCTCAATCCCCTCACCCAGATCATGGATAAAGACACAGGGCTGTCCTTGACATGGCCACCACCTGGTTCCCCACCAGCCAGGTTTGAACCCCAAGGAGTGCCCCCATCCCAAAGGCTTTCCTGGAGCCCACAGCCCACAGCCTTTCCCTCATCCACGATGCCCCATCCCTGCCTGCTGCAGAGGAACCCCCCTGAAGGGAACCCTGAGGGGATGATGACCCTGCAGCTGAGGCTGACCCGGGCTCGTGTCCAGCCAGGCTCTGGGACAGGAAGGAAAGGAGGGAAGTGGCAGGTGGTGTTCCAGGCCGGGGTATCGGCGCCGGCATCTTCCCGGGAGGAAGGCTCCACCCTGGGGCCACGACTCCCAGGGAAAACAGGCAGAAAAAGCACCACGGAGCAGCAGTTTCACCAACAATAAGCCACAACTTTTATTAACCGATAGAAATAGTACAAATTTTAAATTTGGTAGKATTTTTACTCTTCTCTGAAACACCAAAAAAGGCTCCTCCCTCCGGCGGCTACATCGTCAGCTCCTGCGGGGAGAACGGCAGTCAGGAGCCAGCCTGGAGCTGGCAGCTCCCCCCAGGGGTCCCCCCAAAGCTGCTGCCCCCCGACACTCACCATTATCGCGTTTACAATGTCGTTACTGTTGTTCTTGAGGGCTCGCACGGCCTTTGCCCGCGACACGTTCGCCTGTGACATCACCAGCTCGATGTCTTTCACCTCCACGCCAGTCTCGTCAACCTGAAGGAGAAACAGAGCCCGAGATTGGTGCCAGTTCCAGGCCTAGCACGGGCTGGGATTGTCCGGGTTGGAAGCCAGGAGGCCACGCCTGCACTGTAAACACCCCCAGGGTAGGACCCCGTGCTCTCTCTTTGCCATCACAGCACAAACAAGGATGAAGGAGAGGAATCCCATGGATGAATCCAAACCACGGCCCCACAGAGAGGCTGGGGAAGGCATTACCTCCTCTTCCTCGCTCTCCTCCTGCACGGTGGGGGTCTGTGTGTTCTCCTGGATGTTGGAAACGGGTTCTCCTTGCACTTTGAACTTCTCGGCGGCCGCCAGCTGAGCCTGCTGGGACAGGTCTTCGATCTGCAGGAGGGAAGGAAAGAAGCAGTGAGGCCAGTCCTGGGCAGTGCCAGCACATTCCCTGGCAGGAGCCACRCAGGTGACAGGAAGGAACCCTGGCACAGAGTCCTGCTGGCTCCAGGGTGGGCTCACCTTGGCCTCGCCGAAGACGATGTAGGTGTCTGACGCCGGGCTCTTGTACACGTCTGGCTTTGTGATGACAAAGAGGATGTTCTTGGATTTCCGGATGGTGACCCTGGTGACTCCTGTCACCTGGCGAAGGCCCAGCTTGGACATTGCCTGAAAAACATGAGGGAAAGGTCAGCGCCACTCCTCTCTCCAGATGGATACACATGGAAACGTGCATCTACTGCCACAGAGCAGCACTCCCGGGCTGTCAGCTGGAGGGAACACTCCAATCCCAGGACTCGTGAGATCCCCAGCGTGACTCTGAGCCCTGGGGCTGTTCCCCAGGGACAGGTGAAGCCTCACCTTCCGAGCTTTCTTCTCGCTCCTGCTCTGTTTTGCTTTGCTGACGGGTTCTTCATCTATTTCGGCTGCTGCCGCGAGCTGCAGGGAGAGAAAATCAGAGGGATCTGTGACAATCCTGGGGTGACACTGCAGAGACTCTGATCCACCACGGATGGCGTGTGCCACCTGCCCTACCTGTGCCTGCTGTGTCGTGGCCTGTGTGGAGTCCTGCTCTTCGAGCTCTGGTACGGATTCATCGCTGTCGGACTCTGTGCCAGACCCTGCAGAGACACACACCCCTCACTCTTCACACCTCAGGTAAGTCCTGGGGACAACGTGCTGCTGGTTCCCAGTGCAGCCACCAGTCAGCCCAGTTGGGTGGTGGATGGAGCATTCCCTGCACTGAATGCAATCAGGAGCTCTCACTGAACCCCAAATGCCATCAGCAGRGTGGCACGAGTGGCTCCTCAGCCTCTCCCCGTGGTGGGAGCCAGGTGCCAGAGCCCCRTGGGTGCCCAGAGGCTCTGGAATGAATCCTGAGGCAGCTCCAGTCTGTGGCTCTGGCTCAAGGAGGAGGTGGGTGGCACTCCCAGGGTGCTGAGGTGGCAGCAGCCCAGTGTGACAGGCCCCTCTTGACTTCCCTCAAACCCAGAGCTGACACACGGCACTGAGACCCCACTCACTGAGCCCTCAGGGCCGCTGCACATCTGTGGCTTCACTACAGRGATGATCTGGCATGACCCTGAACCCCCCTCAGGGAACATCTGGGTGCCCAGAGCTGCAGTGCCACCACCACTTGTGACCTACAGCACCAACCATGCCACTTATCAAACCAGAGACAGGTGTCCCCAACCTCAGAGGCCTGAGGTCACCTGGAGGTGACCGTGATGCTCCCATGCAGCCATTACCTGGATTCAATCCTCCTTCCTGCTCTGGGAAGGCCCTCTGTGCCCACAGGAGCCATGGCAAAGCTCTCTGCAGGTGTCAGGGTGTGCCAACACTTCAGGCAGACCTCGGGGACAGCGCCCTTGTCCAGCCGGACACGGGGACACCACGTGGACAACCACACACAGCAGGGACAGGCAGGTGGGCAGCTCCTCCGTGTGAAGCCAGCTCAGCTCAGCTCAGCATCAGTGCCCCCATGCCAACAAACCACACCGTGCTCCGTGCCCGAGGACACGCGTTAGTGACCGCCGGGACCGTGCCGAGCCCCGTCCCCTGTCCCCTCCCTGTGCCCCCCGGGCTCACCGCCTGCTCGGCTCGCTCTATCCCCCACACGGGCGGGGTTAGTATCCCGTGGGCAGCCAGTGACACTCCATGCACACACGGCAAACCGTGACAAATAATACCCTTGTCATTCTTGAGGACGGGGGCCGGGACCCCCGCGGGCGGRGAGAGCTCCAGCAGCACGGGCGGCTCCGGGGGGAGCAGAGGCGGCAGCTCCTCGTCCTCAGCGCTCAGCGGGGCCTTCGAGGGAGGTTTGGGCTGGGAGGGGACAGGGGCCGGCTTGGCCACTTTGTTATTGATGGGGGGCTGCTGCTTCTTGGCAGAGCTGGGACGGCCGGTGTCTGCTTTCGCAGGGGTTGGGGGTTTTGGAGGGGCACCAGAAACACCCGTGGCTGGAGCTGGGGCTGTGGCTGGAGCTGCAGGAGTTGGAGTGGCCTTCACAGGGCTCTTTGGAGGTGCCTTGGCCTCAGMAGGGSTTTTGGAGGGTCCCTTGGTGGCAGCAGGGGTGGCTGGAGGGGGAGTGGCTTTGACAGGACTTTTCGGGGGTGCTTTGGCCTCAGCAGGGGTAGAGGGAGCTGGGGTGGCTTTGACAGGGCTCTTTGGGGGTGCCTTGGCCTCAGCAGGGCTTTTGGAGGGTCCTTTGGCTGCAGCAGGGGCCACTGGAGCTGGGGTGGCTTTGACAGGGCTCTTCGGGGGTGTTTTGGCTGCTGGGGGGGCACTAGGAGCTGGGGTGGGTGTAGCAGGGCTCTTGGGAGGCACTTGGGCAGGAGCCACAGGTGTTTTGGCCTCAGCAGGGGCTGCTGGAGCTGGGGTGGCTTTGGCTGGGCTCTTCGGGGGTGTTTTGGCCTCAGCTGCAGGGG
>CADDXX010001023.1:90947-101053 GCA_902810485.1 Alauda arvensis | reverse complement strand
GGCCTCAGCTGCAGGGGCTGGGGTGGCTTTGGCAGGGCTCTTTGGGGGTGTTTTGGCTGCTGGAGGGGCAGCTGGAGCTGGGGCAGCTGTAACAGGGCTTTCTGGGGGTGCTTTGGCCTCAGCAGGGGCAGCTTTGACAGGGCTTTTTGGGGGTGGCTTGGCCTCAGCAGGGGCAGCTGGAGCTGAAGGTGCTGGAGCCACAGGAGCAGATGGGGCAGTGGTGACAGGGCTGCCCTTGGGAGACTTTTTGGCTGCTCCAGGGGAAGCTGGAGCTGGGGTGGCTTTGACAGGGCTCTTTGGGGCTGCCTTGTCCTCAGTGGGGGTGACTGGAGCTGGAGCAGTTTTGACAGGGCTCTTTGGGGGTGTTTTGGCCTCAGCTGCAGGGGCTGGGGTGGCTTTGGCAGGGCTCTTTGGGGGTGCCTTGTCCTCAGTGGGGGTGGCTGGAGCTGGAGCAGCTTTGACAGGGCTCTTTGGGGGTGTTTTGGCTGCTGGGGGTGCAGCTGGAGCTGGTGGAGCTGCAGCAGCTGGGGTGGCAGGGGATGGGGGAGCAGCAWCAGGGCTCTTGGGAGCAGTTTTGGCTGCAGCTGGGGTGGCTGGAGCTGGGCTGGGGGGAGCTGGAGTGGCAGCTGAGGCAGCAGCAGAGTCCTTGGGAGCAGCTTTGGCTGAGGGAGGGGCAGCTGGAGAGGGTGGAGCTGCCACGGGCGGTGGGACAGGGGCAGAGGKGGCAGTGACTGGGCTCCCAGGAGCTGCTTTGGCTGCAGGAGGGGTGGCTGGAGCTGCCATGGCCGGTGGGACAGGGGCAGCAGGAGGTGTTTTAGCTGCAGGAGGGGCGGCTGGAGCTGCCATGGCTGGTGGAGCAGGGGCAGCAGGAGGTGCTATGGGTGGTGTGACAGGGACAGAAGGGGCAGCTGGGGCAGTGACTGGGCTCCCAGGAGCTGGTTTGGCCACAGCAGAAATGGCTGGAGCTGCCATGGCAGGTGGGACAGGGGCAGCAGGAGGTGTTTTAGCTGCAGGAGGGGTGGCTGRAGCTGCCATGGCCGGTGGGACAGGGGGGCAGCTGGCAGAGGGGACAGCAGGCACAGGAGCTGCTGCTGGGAGCACGGGGCTCGCTGGAGGCCCTGGGATGGAGGTGGCAGCTCCCAGTGTGGGTGTGGACAGGGCAGGAGCCACCGGAGCTGCTGCAGCCACAGGTGCTGCCCGAGGGGCTGGGCTCCCAGGAGGGGTTCTAGATGAAGGAGGGACTGGGACCCCCACAGCTGGGCCCACGGGACAGGCCTTGGCAACAGAAGGAGCAACTGGGACCAGTGGTGAGACTGGGGCACCAGGGGCTGGGCCCGGTGAGGCAGCAGCAGGATGGCCAGGGGACATCCCAGCTGGCAGCAGAGGGATAGGGGGTGACAAGGGAGCTTTGGGGGCAGCCAGGAAGACAGGGGGAGAGATGGCACCAACCAGGGCTGGAGTTGGAGCTGGGGCTCTGGGAGAGGCTGGGACAGAAGCAGGAATTCCAGGAGACACTGGGACTGTGGGAAGTGGGGGTGATCCCGGACTTTGGGGACACACTGCCACGGTGGGASCAGGCAGCAGAGTGGGAGACACTGGTGGGGGAGATGCCAGAAGGGGACGGGATGGGGGAGGTAGGAGAGGGGCTGGGGCTGTCTCAGAGGCGAGGATTGGGGCCAGAGGTGCAGCCCCCACAGAGGCAGCAGCAGGAGTGGTTTTCATGGGRGAGGCGAGAGCAGCTGGGAGAGAACTGGGGCTCACTGGTGGGGCAACAGGGGCCACTGTCACTGCAGCAGAAGCAGCAGCCAGGCCAGGTGACACTGGAGCTGGGAATCCCGGAGACACTGGGCTAACTGGGGCAGGCCCTGGAGATCCCGGGGCTGCAAAACCCACCGGGGCCTGCGGAGCTGGAGGAGGGGCAGCGGTGACTGGGCCCGGCAGAGCAGGGGCAGGGGGCTGGGGGGGCACGGAGAACATGGGGATGGCTGCAGCCGGGACCACGGGRGGGGACACGGGGCCCGGCAGAGCCGTGGCAGCGCTGGGCGGCTGCGCCGGGAGAGCCGGGGCGGATGGAGATGGAGTCAGAGGTGGGGAATGAGCAGCATGAAGAACAGCTAAAGGAGAGAAACAGAGTGAGCCATGAGAGGAGGGAGGGAGAGGAGGAGAGGCAGGGAGGGGGCAAGCAGCCAGCCCTGGCCTTTCTCTGGCCTCTGTGCCTGGCTTCTGGCCCAGCAAGCASTGCCTGGCCTGCCAGGGTCAGCACGGACCAGGATGTTCATCCCCTCCTAGAACACAGATTTYCCTGAGAGCCCTGGAATGGCACAGGGCACTCCCTGAACCATGAGGAAGCCCCAGTGGGCCAGGGATGCAGAGATCCAGCTCTGCCCTACCAAAGGGGCTGTCACAACCTCTGTGGAGCCCCAGAGGTCTGGCAGGAACCCCAAGGCAGCTCGCAAGCCTGGGGTCACCCCCGGGGCTTGCTGGGAGCATGGGGGAACAAAAACCCACCTGAGAACAGGATGGAAAAGTAAAATACAACCCACTGGCACTTGGAATTACTCCCGGAGTGTCCTGGGAGCCCCCTCCCTCCACCCATGGGTGACATGGGCAGGTGCCCTGAGGGCACAACGACGTGGGGGTGGTGGGGCCAGGCCCACCAGTGCCCCCCACTTCCCTGGAAGCTGTTAGGGTTAATGGAACTGCAACCCCCAGAATGGCACACGCTGGTTAATGCGGCACACGAGGGGTTACAGGAGGGTCCCGAGTACCTGGAGCAGGGATGGGAGCAGGAACGGGGGCAGCTGGAGCTGAACGGGGAGAACAAGAGTTTATTAAGGCAAGTCCTGCTGAGCAGGAGCAGCTTCCAGCTCCCCCAGCCAGGTCCAAGAGAGCCTGGAGAGGGCCTGGCCATTCCCAACACCGTGCCCAGCTGGTGATCCAAGGGCACCACGCAGGCAACAGGCCATGACAGGGCTGAGCTTCCAGCTCCTGAGGCAGAGCTGAGAGCCTGGAGAGAGCCCTGACATTCCCAATGCCAAGCAGCAGTCAAAAGGCTTAGGGAAGAGGCCATGAGAGCACTCAGCTTCCAGCCCCAGAGCTGAGATCCTGGAGATTCCCAATGAAATTCCCAATGCCAAGCAGCAGCCAAAGGGCACCGTTTAGGGAAGAGGCCACGAGAGCACCSAGCCCTGACATTCCCAAAGTCATTCCCAGCACGCACTGGAGATCYAAGGGCACCACTGAGGGAGAGCCCACGAGAGCTGGGGAGGGCAGTGCTGGTCCAACCGGTGCTGCCAGCTGGGAGAGCAGAACCGGCCCAGCCGCGGTGCCGCCCTCGGGCAGCGCCTCCCAGCTCAGCACCGAGCCCAAAGCCAGCCCCACTCCGTGGATCCTGTCCCTGCCACGTGCTGTGTCCCTGTGCCACCCTGGGATCAGGGTCACATTCGTGTCGTGCTGCCACTCAGGGCAGTGACAAATGCATGCAATGATGTTTCTGTCCCTGCCCTAGAAATGAGGTCCCAAAAGATGCTTCTTGTTTTATCCCAAACCACAGGACTGTGGGAAGGATGGGGAGGCCTGGAGCTGGACATCAGTGCCAGCGGGTGCCAGGACACTTCCTGCCCCAGGGATTGTCCTGGTGCTTCTGAAAGGAGCAACAAGTCCTGCCAAAGGCTGCACTGGGCCCAGGTCCATCACAGAACAGGCTGTGCAAAGCCACCCTCTCTGGAACAATCCTTTATCCCTGCCTGCTCTCCCTGTTCCTTCTCCAGCTTTTGAGCACATTCCTGATAATCACAACCATTCCTGCTTGTTGCTTCTCCCCTACAGCCCCACCTTTCCTTGGTCCCTTCTCAAACATCGCCAAGCCAAAGGACTCCCCAAAATCCCGGGATTTTTAATGGATACTGAAACCACCTGGGTGGCAGAGCCTGCCCAGAGCCCCTCTGGATCAGCGTGCACCAACCCCATCTCCAGGGTTTTTCCAGGGACCACCCGACCTCCATGGAACAAGATGAAAAATCCAAGGAGCTGCCTGAGGAATCCCACGACACCATCAGAGACTTGAGAGCAGCAGAATTTTGGGAGCTGTCAGCWGAGAGGGACAGCAGAGCCATTCCAGGGAAGGGGCCCCAAACAGGAATTCCAGCCACGCCGGGAGGGATAAGGAGCTCAGCAGCTCCCTGGGAATCATCGGTGCAGCTGTCACAGCAACAGCCATCACTCAGCTCCTTCCCTGTGTCCCCTCTCTGTCACCAACCCTCTTGGTGGGACAGTGCCCAAATCCAAGGAGAGACCCCGAAATCCAACAGGGCAGATCTCCAATATTCAATGAAAGACCCCCAAATCCAAAGGGACAAACCCCAAATCCAAAGGGACAAACCCCAAATCCAACAGGGCAGTCCTCCAAATTTCAGTGAAAGACCCCTAAATCCAAAGGTACAGACCCCGAATCCAACAGGGCAGTCCTCCAAAATTCAGTGAAAGAGCCCCAAATCCAAAGGGACAGACCCCAAATCCAATGGGGCAGACCCCAAATCCAACGGGGGAGCCCATCGCGCCCTGAGCGGCCCTCTCAGATCAGGTGACAACACCCAGTCATGGGGCAGCCCCAAAATCCAACGGCAGACCGCGGAATCCAGCAGGAAAACCCCCCAAATCCAGCGGGACGGACCCCAAATCCAACACCGGGCCACGGCCGCTTCCCTCCCACTGCCACCCGTGACCCCCCAAAGCAGGCTCCGAGCCACCCCCAACCCCGCCGTTTGGTCCCCACTGCCGTGACTCCAGCCACGCTCCCTGCGGGATAAACCCGCGTGTTTYGGGTAGGAAACCACAGAGCCGGCCCGGTTTGTTTTGCCCGCAGCAGGARGACACGGAGAGACCACGGAATGGACACCCCCCAAAAAATCCTCGCGGCGGAGATGACAAGAGCAGAGCCGGGGTCACACAACCCCCGCCGCCACCGGGTCCGGGCCCACCGGGCGATTCCCGTCCCACCCTCWCCCCAAATTCCCGCAGACCCCGCCAGGCGAGGGGAACCCAAGGAATCACCCCCAAAACCAGCCCGGAGCACCCCTCGGCCTCACCTGTCTCCGCCTGCGGCTGCGGCAGCTCCTGCTCCGTGGCCGGGACGGTTTCTGTGGCTTCGCCGGGCATTTCTACGGGAATGGACAAACCGACAGGCCCGGGCTCGCCGGGATTCCGGGACAGCACCGCCAACTCGTCCTTCCCACCCCCGCGCCTCCCAAAATCTACCGAGACAACTCGGCCGCACGGCACAGGCAGAGCCCGATCGCGGTGCCGGTGCCGGTGCCGGGCCTAGGCCGCCTCATTCCCCCCCCGGCCGGTGCGCGGGGCCACCCCCTCCGCCCTGCCCGGCGCTCCCACGACTCCATCGAYGGCCTCAASCGGCCCCTCCCGGCCACCCGGTAGYGCCGCTAGCGGCAAGCGGCGGCCGAAGCGGCGGATGGCGGCGGATGGAGGCGGATGGCGGCGCGGCACTCACTGTGCRGGGAGCGGGGCCCAAGATGGCGGCGGAAAGAGACCGAGAGGGCAGCGCGACTTCCGGGAGCGCGGGACTTCCGGGGCAGGGGGAGAGCACGGCAATACGGTCCGGCCCGGCYCCCAGGGCCGCGCTCCGGCGTTCCGGGCTCTGTTCGGGCCCCACAGAGGGTGCGGGGAGAGCCCCGGTGGGGGGGGAGGGTTGGGATCCCCCGGGCTGGGGTGGGACCCCCGTGGGAACGTGACGAGGAGCCTCCGGGTGAGGGATGAGATGGTGTCCATGTGGTTTCAGCCGGTGGGGAAGGGATTCCTGGGGCTGGCAGGGACGCCAAAGGTAGGGGTCCATGCAGGGTTAAGGGGTCAGGGCAGGGGTAGGGGGTCCTGGCAGGGTTAAGGGGTCAGAGCAGGGGGTTCAGGCAGGGTTAGGGGGTCAGGGCAGGGGGTTCAGGCAGGGTTAGGGGGTCAGGGCAGGGTCCAGGTTGGGTTAGGGGATCAGGGCAGGGGGTCTCATCAGGGCTCAGCACAGGGGTCCAGGCAGGGGGTCAGCACAGGGGTACAGGCAGGGGACTGGGGGCAGTGACCCCACACTGCAGAGCARGGACCCCCTCCCCAAGCTCCTCCCCACAGSGAGGAGACCCTCACCCGCCTCAGCACGTCCCGGTCACAGCACACGGGTGACCAGAAACATTTAATGGTCTTTGTGTAGAAAACAATACAAAAGGTACAAAAACTGGGAAAGGGGCAGGGAGCCCGTGTGGTTTGGCTGCTCCAAGGCACCGGGACCCCCATGGCCAGCAGAGGTGACAATGACAGGACACGATGCTGACACTGCGTCCCTCAGCGTCAAGGCCTCAGAAATCTCCTTGCAGATCTGCAAAGAGGAGAAATGGGAAGGTTTTTTCCAGACAAAGGAAAGCTGTCACAGCAACAGCCATCACTGAGCTCCCTCCTTGTGCCCCTCTCTGTCACCAACCCTCGTGGTCCCAGATCCAACGGGACAGACCCCCAAATTCAGTGGGAGGCCCCCAAATCCAACAAGGCAGACCCTCAAATCCAACAGGAGACCCCTAAATCTGTTAGCAGAGCCAGACTTGGGGTCTTTCTGGGGGCACTCACCGCTGCGACGGATCCGCTCTCCCCGCCGGGCGCTTTCCAGCCCCTCCACAAACTGCTCAAAGATCCTCACGTAAGGGGCCAGGCTTGTCTTCTTATAGTCTGGAGGATTTGGGGAGTGGACAAGGGGCAGGAGTGGGTGCTGGGAACCCCCAAGCCCAGACCCTGACCCTTAAAACTCCCACCTTGACCCCCAAACCCAGACTCTGTCCCCCAAAACCCCAGCCTTGATCCCCAAAACCCCACAATTAAGTGACAAATGACATCCTCGACCCCCAAAACCCCAGCCTTGACCCCCAAACCCTACTCCTGAGCCCCAAATGCTGGCTATTATCCCCAAAACCCCAGCCTTGTCCCTCAAACCCCAACCCTGACCTCCCAACCCTGACTTCCAAACCTCAACCCTGACCCCCAAAATCCCATCCCTGACCCCCCAAACCCCAACCCTAACCCCAGAATTCAATCCCTGACCCCCAAACCCCAGCCCTGCTCACCCCTCGTGCGGCGTTTCGGCTCCGTCTCCCCGACCTCCTCCTGCTCTCCATCACTGCTGGCCRTGTCCAGCTCCTGGCACAGGGACCTGCAGGACAAACAGGCTGTGCTGGGGGGGCTCTGGCACCTCCAGGACCCCCCTCCCCGTGCTGCCAGCTCACGTACGTGATGGTGGGGACGGCAAATGGGTCAAACTGGTCCAGTCTCTGCAGGTCCAGTGGCACCGAAATGCGACCTGCGACAAGAGCGTGGTCACTGTGGCATCCCCAGGCCACCCCACCTGTGTGGGAACCCTAAAAATCCCCTCAGGGAAACTTCCAGGCTTTGCCCTGAACGTATTTACCAGAGTGCCCTGCCTAGACTGATAGATAAGACTTCCTTCATGGTATCTTGTAGAACCACTGCCAATCTACCCTGGATTGCTTCCCTCATTGGTCATTTAACCCTGCCCATCCCAATTGTTCATTCCTCATCCTCTCTATGGGTTGCTGCCTTCTGCCCTGCCCTTTGTACCACCCCTGTGCCCTTGAACCACAGGCCACTGACCCCCTGCTCAACCCCTGAGCACCACATGGTTTGGGGTCTTCTGTCCCTGATCCCTTCAGCATGCTGGAATAAAATTCTGCTGGAACACATCATACAGGAGGCTCTTCCTGCCTTTCCTCTGCTGAGGCAGGCATGTGTGTGTGCATGGATCTGAAATGGCTGCTCCTGTGGCTGCTCTGAGCCCTGTGTGTGTGTGCATGGACCCGAAATTGCTGTTCCTGAGCTCTGTGTTTGTGCATGGACCTGAGATTGCTGTTCCTGTGGCTGCTCTGAGCCCTGTGTGTGTGCATGGACCTGAAATGGCTTCTCTGAGCTCTGTGTGTGTGTGTGTGTGTGTGTGTGTACATGGACCCAAAATTGCTGTTCCTGAGCTCTGTGTTTGTGCAAGGACCTCCAATGGCTGCTCCTGTGGCTGCTCTGAGCCCTGTGTGTGTGTACATGAACCTGAAATTGCTGCTCTGAACTGTGTGTGTGTATGGACCCAAAATTGCTGTTCCTGAGCTCTGTGTGTGTACAAGGATCCGAAATGGCTGCTCCTGTGGCTGTTCTGAGCCCTGTGTGTGTGTGCATGGCCCTGTAATGGCTGCTCTGAGCCCTGTGCGTGTACATGGATCTGAAATTGCTGTTCCTGAGCTCTGTGTGTGTGCATGGACCTGCAATGGCTGCTCTGAACTGTGTGTGTGTGTGCATGGACCCGAAATTGCTGTTCCTGAGCCCTGTCTTTGTGCATGGACCTGCAATGGCTGCTCTGTGTGTGCATGGGCCTGCAATGGCTGCTCTGAGCCCTGTGCGTGTGTACATGAACCTGAAATGGCTGCCCCTATGGCTTCTCTGAGCTCTGTGTGTGCATGAGCCTGCAATGGCTGCTCCTGTGGCTGTTTTGAGCTCTGTGTGCGTGTACATGGACCCAAAATTGCTGTTCCTGAGCCTTGTGTGTGTGCATGGGCCTGCAATGGCTTCTCTGAGTTCTGTGTGGGCCTGCAATGGCCGCTCCTTCGGCCTACCCCGAGCACCTCCCTCACGAAACCCTTCCAGCCCACCGCGCCATTTCCCCACCCTCACACCCCACACCCACCAGTTTTGGGGTGCACGCTGAAGGGGCTCTTGAGGAGGTGGCCGAGCCCTTTGCTGACGTTGCTGTCGAGGCGGGGGAAGCAGAAGTGCAGCATCACCTCCCAGTCGCTGTAGCAAGGCCCCGGGGCTGCGGCCCGGCCGCCCGGCCCCGTCCGTGTGCGCTCCATGCGGGCCCTCAGCAGCTCCCAGCGCTGCACYGAGTCCTTCTTCTTGGGGAACTCGGCCTGCAGAGCCTCCCGGTGCTGTGCTGGGCTGGGGTCAAGGATCATCCCGCACTCCTCACCGTGGTTTGTTTTGCCAGGGCGTCGATTACCCTTCCAGGACCCCATTGACCCTTCCAGGACCCCATTTACCCTTGCAGGACCCCATTTACCCTTCTAGGAGTGCACTGACCCTTTCCAGGACCCCATTGACCCTTCCAGGATCCTATTTACCCTTCCAGGAGCACATTTACCCTTTGCAGGATTTAATTTAGCCTTCCAGAACCCCATTTACCCTTCTAGGAGAGCATTGACCCTTTCCAGGGCTCCATTTACCCTTCTAGGAGTGCATTTACCCTTTCCAGGACCCAATTTAGCCTTCCAGGACCCAATTTAGCCTTCCAGGACCCCAATTACCCTTTCCAGGACCCCTTTTACCCTTCTAGGATCACACTTACCCTTCCAGGATCCCATTTACCCTTCTAGGAGTGCATTTACCCTTCTAGGAGCACATTTACCCTTTCCAGGACCCCATTTACCCTTCTAGGAGAGCACTGACCCCTTCCAGGGCCCCATTTCCCCTTCCAGGACCTCATTTACACCTCAGGACCCCACTGACCCCACGTTTTAACTCAATGTTTTAAGTTTAACCCCATGTTTTAATCCCATTTTAACCCCATGTTTTAATTTTAACCCCATATCTTAACCCCATTTTTAACCCCATATTTTAACTTTTAACCTCATATTTTAACCCCATATTTTAACTTTCAACCCCACATTTTAACCCCACATTCTAACCCCACACTTTCATCCCCAACCCCACCTCTCAACCCTCTCGGGTTCCCTCCCTGCTAACACGTCACAGCCCCGGGAAGGAAGGATATCCTCTGGCAGCAGAGCCAGCACCTTGTCCCATTTTTGGGGGCTGCCCAGGATGTCCTGCCCCAGCAGCGCGTACTCCTCGAAGTATTTCTCCACCACGGCCACCGAGCGCCTGCGGGGAGCGGGAAGGGCTCAGTGCCCACCGCTGAAAAAGGGTCCTCACCCRCCTTTTTTGGATGGGCAGAAGGGTCCTCACCCACCTGATGAAGGGGTGGACGGGGTGGGAGAGGTTCACCTTCTTCAGCGTGTCCGCACCACCCTGGGGGGACAGCGGTGGTCAGTCCTGGGGGGGTGGGC
>CADDXX010001023.1:45064-61436 GCA_902810485.1 Alauda arvensis | reverse complement strand
ACCCACACGGCCCCACCCATTGTAGTCCTGCCCTTCCGACTCCGCCCACCGTAACCACGCCCACCAAAGCCCCGCCCACACCTGTCCGTGATGTGCAGGGGCAGCGCCTGCCCSGTGATGGCCTCGAAGGTCTGGTGCAGGCGGGTGACCAGCTCGATGAGGTGGTCACTGACCAGCAGGAAGTCGCCCTTGGCCCCCACTGTGGACACCTGTGGGCAAGAAGGGAGGGGTCAGCCCTGCTGGGGACCCCCTGAGCCCCCAGGGCTCCCCCTCCCCAGGTACCTCCTTGAGGTGCAGGGCCAGGAAGCCGTCGGAGAAGCGGGTGACTGAGACGCCTCGGATGTCGCTGAGGCTGAGCACGGTCTTGGGCTGGGCGGCCTTGGGGTCAGCCAGGACCAGGTGCTCGGTGGTGAGGAGCAGCAGGCGTGGCACTGTCTGTGGGTGGGGGTCAGTGTGGGCAGGTGGGGGTCACGGTGACCCCCCTCCCGCTGCCCAGGGCGTGGGGCTGGGGCAGGATCTCACCTTTCCACTGGCCCTGTTCACCTTCCTCACGGTGTCGGCCATCAGCAGCTTGTCCTTCGCCACGGCGTGSAGCTTCTGGTACTTGGGGTTCTGCTTCAGCCCCAGGTACTCTCCGCGGAACGGCTGCTGCAGGCTGGGGGCGAGACCATCAGCAACTGCTTCCCTGAGCCCCCCTGCACCCCCAGCCCCCCTGCCCTGGCACCTTTTGGGGTAGAGGGTCTTCTTGTCCTTGAAGAGCTCGCTGGCGCAGAGCTTGGCCTGCAGCTGGGCGCGGCGAGGCGGCGGCAGCTGGTCCCGGTACTTCTTGCACTGCCGAGGGAGGGGGCGATTTGGTGCTGCCAAAGACCTCCCGGGTGAGCTGGCGCACCAAGACCCCAGCTGCCATTGTCCCCACCTCCCCCTGCTCCCACCTTCCAGCGGTAGAAGATGTTCTTCAGCTCCTGGTTGGCGTCATCCAGGAACCTGTAGGGCGCCGGGGGCCAGGTCCTGTCCATCACCGACAGAGGCGGGAGGTTCTTTGCCAACCCCACCAGGTACTTCTGCACCTGGGGGCGGCAATGTGGCAGGGGCTCAGGAGAGGAACGGGAGTGTCCAGCCCCGGGGCAGGGGGCTGGGAAGGCACCGTGGGCCCCCCTCTCGCCCAGCCCCACTCACCAGCCGATGGTAGATGAAGTTGGCTATGCAGGTGCTGGCACTGGAACGGAAATACCTCCTGTAGGTCCTGCGTGCCTGCAGGGACAGCACCGGTGGTGAGGGCGCTGGACATCGCCACCAGCCCCACAAAGGACAAGGGTGCCCCATTCCCCACATCCCCCACATCCCCCACATCCCCTACATCCCCCACATTCCCCCATCCCTGTTTGGCCCCAGTGGAGAGGACAGAGGCTCCAGCCCGACAGGGTGGGCAGACAGACAGACAGCCCGGACACAGCGGCATGGACAGCAGGACAGAGGTGGCCTGAGGGGGCCGTGGCCCCGTTACCTGGTACCCTCTCCAGTGAGCGGCGATGGTGGTGGCGGCCGCGTGGCGTCGGCGCTGGGACTTCAGCTCCCGGAGGAGCCGGCGAGACTGCGGGGGTGAGAGCCCAGGGAGCCCGGGGGGGAGACACCAACACAGACACGGAGCGAGAGGGAGAGGCAGGAGAGAGGCAGGAGAGAAGGAGGAAAGACGGGGAGAGGGATTGAGGGTGAATCTGGTCCCACCGTGGGACRCACGGAGCTCCCGGTCCCACCGTGGGGCACACGGAGCCCCTGTCCCCACCCGCCCTCCTCCCTCACACCAGACCAATCCCACTGGTGGGCGCCCAGCCCTCACCTTCCAGCCCCGTGCGTACGCCTGCAGGATCAGCACCGACCGCTTCATCTGCTTGTACCGGTTCCTTTGCTGCACGGGAACAAGGGGGTGAGCCGGGTGGGCTCGGGGAGAGGGATGGGCAGGGGAAGCATGGCCAAGACACGCCCTGTCCCTCACCCTGTGGCCACGGAACCAGGCAGAGATGAGGATCTGGCTCTTGCGCATCAGCTGGTACCGGGTCCGGCAGCGCCAGCCCCGGAACACCTTCTGGATGAGGGTGGCGAGCTGGCCCACGCGCTCCTGGCGCTGCCGCTCCAGGTCGAAGAGCTGGGGACGACCATGGCAAGCTCTGGGTGTCACTGAGCAGCTCCAGGGGCTGTGGTACCACCCAGAACTCCCGTGACAAAGTCTGGATCCCCAGGGACTCCCCCGTTCCCAGACTCACCGTGCGTGGMGAGCGGATGAAGATCTTGGTGTGGCCGAACGCCAGCTCCTCCGCGGGGAACTCCAGACCTGCCAGCAGCACCTCGGCCCCCTCCCTGCACCGTGACAGAGGTGAGGCCGGTCAGAGCCCCCCCGACAGCCCCCTGGCCCTTGTGGAGTCACTGGAACCACTGGAAATAATACCCAAAGTCTGGCCCTGGAAGAACTATCATGGACGCTCCCCTGCAAAGCCTGGTGACACTCTGCAATCCTACCTGAAGCCCAAATTCTCCTGGTTTCTTCTTTTCTTGTTAATCTGTTGGTTGTGGTACCCCAGTGACCGGCCCCTATAGGTCCTCCCTATAGGTCACTGACCTCACCTGTCCCCTGTACCCGTGCCTCAGGGTTATTTGGATACCCAAAACCATGTTTAAGGCAGAGTTTGGCAAATGTGAGCCCTCTTTGGACCTGGACTCCCTTCAGCACCTTGGAACTAAACCTTGCTGGAATTCACCCGGGCTAAGAACCTCCTGCCTGTCCTTGCTGAGCCAGCCCGTGGCTGTGTGAGTTTGATGGCCTCGCCCAATTTCCACTGGAGAGGCTGCCTGCGGCCTTTAAGTTTTTACTCCAAACCCCCCAACTGCTGCAGCCCCTCACGGCCCGTGCCAGCCCCGTACCTGTCCCCACCGTGCCAGCGGGGCCACGTGCGAGGGCTGAGCATCTTGTAGCGCTGCAGGAAGGGCCCGTAGAGCTGGCGGAAGGCGTAGCCCGCCCTCCTCACCCTCACGTTCTCCATCAGCCCCAGGTACCGCACCTGCGCCAGCACCAGCTCCGGCGTGAACACCATGGCTGACTTGGTGTCGTTGGGTTTGATGCACCTGCAGGGCGCAGCGGAGGTTTGGGGGGGGTCTCCCACAGGTACCAGAGCCACCCCACGGGGGTTCTCTGCCGTACCTGATGTAGTTGGGGTTCTTGGAGTAGAGGTTCTTCATCAGCAGCGCCACGGACGACTT
Organism: Alauda arvensis; assembly: GCA_902810485.1. Taxonomy (NCBI): domain Eukaryota; kingdom Metazoa; phylum Chordata; class Aves; order Passeriformes; family Alaudidae; genus Alauda; species Alauda arvensis. The sequence goes on along the minus strand of CADDXX010001023.1, from coordinate 58,184 downwards.
GAACTGGAAGCCGGCGGTGGGCGGCAGCTTGAGGGAGACTTTCTGGGGGTCGCCCTCGGGGAAGAGCGAGCGCAGCAGCGAGTGCCGCGCCGCCCACATGGCCTGCGAGAGGTCACGGAAGAGCAGGTCGTTGTTCTTCTCGATGAAGCCMGCCACGTTGTAGGTCACCTGGTGCGGGGGGGAAAGTGGGATCAGCGCCCGGGCAGGGAGTGGGGCACGGTTCAGCGTCCCCATGTCTGTTCCCAGTCCAGCCCCTCATCTCCTGTGCAAGGCTGGGAAGGGGAGCAGGGCACTGGGAAGAGAATTGAGGCACTGGGAAGAGAATTGAGGCACTGGGAAGAGAATTGAGGCACTGGGAAGAGGACCAGGATGCTGTGAAGAGGTCCAGAGAGGTAGGACGAGGTCTGAGATGCAGGGAAGAAGCCTGGGGTGTTGGGAAGAGGATTGGGATGCTGAAAAGAGGTGTGGGGTGATGGGAAAAGAACCAAAGTGCTGGGAAGAGGTCTGGGGTACTGCTAAGAGAACCAGAGTGCTGGGAAAAAATACCAGGGCATTGAGAAGAGGATTGGGGTGCTGGAATGAGAACTGGGGCATTGTGAAGAGGACCAGGGTGCTGGAAAGAGGACCAAAGTGCTGTGRAAAGGATTGGGGTGCTGGGAAGAAGATCAGGCTGCTAGGAAGAGGATCAGGGCGCTGGGAAGAGGAGTGTGGCACTGGGAAGAGGATCAGGGTGCTGGGAAAAGGATTGGGGTACTGGGAAGAGGATCAGGGTGCTGGGAAGAGGATCAGGGCACTGGGAAGAGGATCAGGGTGCTGGGAAAAGGATTGGGGTGCTGGGAAGAGGATCGGGGTGCTGGGAAGAGGAGCATGGCACAGGGAAGAGGATTGGGGCACTGGGAAAAGGATCAGGGCACTGGGAAGAGGAGCATGGCACGGAGAAGAGGAGTGTGGCACTGGGAAGAGGATTGGGGTGCTGGGAAAAGGATCAGGGCACTGGGAAGAGGATCAGGGCATGGGGAAGAGGAATGTGGCACGGGGAGGAGGATCAGGCGCTGCCAGACCTTGCCGGCGTAGTGGTGGATGCGGAAGCAGCGTGGCGGCAGGCTGGCATCGGTGACACGCCGCGCGTTCTGCGTCTCCTTGCTCTCGTAGTGCTTGTGTGTGGCCAAGAGCTGGTTGAGTTTGGTGAGGAAGGTGTCCTCGTTGACCACGCCGGGCCGCAGGCACTCCTCGTCCAGCATGGCCAGGATCCCGCTGGTGCTCTGTGGGTGGATGGTGTCACCCCAAACTGGCCACAGCGAATCCCAGTCTGGGCTGTGGGAGGAGCKGGAACCCCAAGATCCCAGCACTGGGTGGGCACTCACGTTCTCAATCAGGTTGCAGATGATGCTGTTGTCGAAAAACTCCACCGGGGTCCACTGGATGCCCTGGGAGTAGAKGTGGGTCAGACACACAGATAACCCAGAGCCTGCCCCGTGGACACCCCCAGCTGATGTGGGGCAGGAACCGGACGTCCGGTCACGGGGATGAGGATCCCAAATCCCTTCCTGCCATTGAATCTGCTCTCGKCAGGGAGCGGGGCCAGGGAGGGACGCGTGGCRGAGCCGTCTCCGGCACTTCCCYGTCCCAGGGGAGGCTGAAGCTCCTTGGGGCCGTGCTCTGGCAGGGGCTGGAGGTACCTCTCGGACGTATTCCTCCTGTTCCTCCTTCAGCGTCATCAGGATGAAGATCTGCTGCAGCTTCTCGTTGCAATAGTTGATGATGAACTGCTCAAAGCCGTTGTCCTGCGAGAGAAGGGTCCTGTAGGGCAGGTGCTTCCCGAGCCCCCAGCCCTGCCCCGTGTCTCAGCTGCCGTTCCTGACCCCACGAATGGGGTCTGGTGGGTTCTTCACTCACCTGGAAGATCTCAAAGCCGTAGATATCCAGGACACCCATCACCTTCCTCTGCTCGTCTGACTTCACCTGGGGAGATAACGGAGTGTTGAGCCCTGTGTGGGGGTCCAGGGTCCTGCTGGTGGCTCTGGGACCCTCTGGAGCTCACCTGGATGCTGGCRTTGATGCGATTCACCAGCCAGTCGAAGAGGCGGCTGTAGATGTTCTTGGCCAGCGCATCCCGGCCGTAGTAGCCCTGGGGGAGAGGGGGTGAGGGGCTGGTGCCGGCTCACGGGGGGAGCTGCCAGGCATCATCCCCGTGGCTGGGGGGGTGGTCCTGCTCACCTGGGGGACSGTGAGGGTGGTGAGCACCGTCTCATCCCGTGCCTTCACCGTGCGGGAGCACAGCGCCCGCTCCAGCGTGCTGGGGTCCAGCCCGATCAGCTGGCAGATCTCGCGCAGCTCTGCGTGGGGAAACGCCAGTGCCGGAGCCCAGGAGGGGCTTGAGGAGGTTTCCAAACCCCCCTCTCCCATCCCCATCCCTACCCTGGGGCTCGGTGATGCTGCAGGCCTCCATCCCGCTGGCCTGGAAGCTGCTGCTCAGCTGGATGTTGCCCAGCTTGAGCACCACGGCCGTCACCTCCAGCAGCTCCGTCACCTCGGCGGGCGAGAAGCCGATGACCCTCATGGCATCCTGGGGATGGACACAACAGCTCAGGGCATGGGGTGGGCTCCAGGATTTTTGGGGGGGGGGGCGTCCCTGTCTTCCCGTGGGTACCTGCATGGCGTGGAAGTTGGCTGCGTCGTCCATGCCTGGCAGGCTGGAGCTCTCCCGGTTCAGGTATCCATAGTGCCCGCAGTCCTGGCGGAGCTTCAGCTGCTCTGGTTGAGGGGAGAGGAGGTGGCACTTCAGCCATGATCCAACCCCTCCCCAGCTCGTTTTCCACCTCCAAATCCCCCACACCGCGGGGTCTGGACCTACGGAGCAGCTGTGGKGAAGCCCCAGCCAGGAGCTGGTAGAAGATGTGGAAGTTCCTCTCGCCCTTCACGTGCCGGACGATGCGGGATTTCTCCAGCAGGTCTGCGGGGAGGGGTCAGCGGCACCGGGGTGTGTGGAGTGGAGCCCCCCTCCCCGGGATGGGTGGTGGGTACTCACAGTTGCTGATGACCCCTCCCAGGGGCTCCCCCTTGAAGTCGAACTCGATGTCCATGTACTTGCCCTGGGAAGGGAAGGGGGTCCTGGTGGGACTGGCAGCTCCACTCCTCACATCCCCATCCTTGTCCCCTTTCTGTGCTCCCAGCCCCATCAGGGTCCAACCCCCCCTTCCCAGGTGACTCACAAATCGGGAGGAGTTGTCATTACGGACGGTCTTGGCGTTCCCAAAGGCTGCAGGAGAGGAGCAGGGGTTATGGTGCAGTCAGGGGGGACAGTGCTGAACCCTGGCAGGTCCAGGATGCTCAGGACGTGGGGCACTCACCCTCCAGCACAGGGTTGGACTGCAGGAGCTGCTCCTTCACCTTGTTCACCTCCTCCCCTTTGCTGCTCACGGCTGCCACGAAGGACATCACCAGCTTGCTGGCCTCTGTYGGTGAGGGGCCGGGGGTCATTGGTGCAGGGCTGTGGGTGCTGGGGCTGTGCCCCTCACCCCAGCAGCCCCTCTGAGTGCCCTGAACCTCCCCTGGCAACCCTGGCTGTACCTGTCTTGCAGCCCTGGCTGTACCTGTCACCCCTCCAGCCCCTCTGAGTGCCCTGAGCCCCCCCTTGCAGCCCTGGCTGTACCTGTCACCCCAGCAAACCCCTCACAGTGCCCTGAGCTCTCCTTGCAGCCCTGGCTGTGCCCCTCACCCCTCCAGCCCCTCACAGTGCCCTGAACCTCCCCTTGCAGCCCTGGCCGTACCTGTCTTGCCAGCACCACTCTCGCCAGTGATGAGGATGCACTGGTCCCTGTCCCGGTCCCGCAGCGAGCGATAGGCATCGTCAGCGATGGCATAGCTGAGGGCAAGAGGGGTTGGAAGGGGTTGGAGCCATCTGGGGGCTTCAAGAAATGCCAAGACCCCACTGTTGTGCCTGTGGCGTTGCCCCAACTGGATTCCCTTGGACCCCAATGCCTTGGGGTGTCCTTGGCACAGTCCTTGGCACAGTCCAGGGGAACCAAGGGCACCAGCAGCCTCCCTGTGCTCACATGTGGGGCTTCACGGCAAAGAAGCTGCAGTTGTGATACTCCTCCACCTTCTCTGGGGTGTAGATGGGCAGGGACTGGTACGGGTTCACCGAGATCACCACGTTCCCAATGTAYGTCTGCAGGACAGCAGGGATGAGGGCTTGGGAGGACCCAGAGCAGGTCCTTGTCTTCATCCCAGAMCCCATACCCTGCTCCCCATCCCAGGACCCTGCAGCCCTCCTGCTTCCCAGATCCTTCTCCCCATCCCAGACCCCAAATTCCATTCCTCACCCTTGATCCTGCAGCCCTTCCACATCGCATCCCAGGCCCCATACCCTGTTCCCACCCTGGACCCCAGAGTTCTCCTGCTCCCCACCCCAGACTCTGCAGTTCTTCCACTCTCCAGATCCTTTTCCCCCACCCAGACCCCATACACTGTTCACCTTGAAGCCCTCCCATTCCCCATTCCACACCCTGAAGCCTTCCCAATAACCATCTCAAACCCCTTATGCCTCTTCACATCCCAGACCCCATATCCCACTCCCAATTCCAGACCCTGCAGCCCTCCTATTCCTCATCTCACACCTTGAAGCCTTCCCAATCCCCATCCCAGACCCCACATGCCTCTTCCCATCCCAGACCCCATACCCTCTTCCCATCCATTCCCTATATCCCAATCCCCATCCCAGACCCCGCAGCCCTCCCAATCCCCATCCCAGACCCCATATCCCACTCCCAATCCCCATCCCATCTCCTATATCCCAATCCCCATCCCAGACCCCGCAGCCCTCCCAATCCCCATCTCAGACCCCGTATCCTCTTCCCATCCATTCCCTATATCCCAATCCCCATCCCAGACCCCACAGCCCTCCCAATCCTCATCCCAGACCCCACATCCCACTCCCAATCCCAGACCCTGCAGCCCTCCTATTCCCCATCCCACATATCCTGAAGCCTTCCCAATCCTCATCCCAGACCCCATCTCCCACCCCCAATCCCAGACCCTGCAGCCCTCCTATTCCCCATCTCAGACCCCAATCCCACTCGCACCCCAGCAGCCCCTGTGGTGCCCCCACTCCCCCCCTGTCCCGCTGCCCACGTAGATGTCGCGGCGGCGGAATCGCTCCTGCAGCGTCTGGACCAGCGACTCCTCTGTCAGCGGGTCCAGCAGCACSAGATCCGCGACAGCCTCGGCGTCCAGCATCGATGAGGAGCCTTCCATGGCCGGGCAGCTCCGGGGCAGCTGCGACACAGCACGGGGGGGTGGGGGCTGCAGCCACGGACACGCAGCCCCTTCCCCAAAACGTCCTCAGCAGTCTCTGGGATCTTGGCTGCTCCCCCCAAGCCCGGGGACAGGGGACAAGCCACACGCCCAGAGGCACAGGGGGCACCTTCCCAGGGTGTCGCAGTGCCCAGGAGCCCCTGGAGGAGYTGGGGACAGCCGGACGCTGGGGGGAAGCGGGGACCCGGCCAGGAAATGCGGACACCTGGATCCTGTTCTTGGGGCAGGGATTAATTCAGCCTCCGCTTCCTCCCTCCTTCCTGGCAGGGGGAAGCCGGGGTGGGGAGGGGAGCTCAAGCGACCCCCAGACAGGTCACCCCTGCTTGTCCCCGCTGTCCCCCATCCCTCACCTGACTGTGACAGCACAGTCACGTTCCCGGGGCTGACCTTCAGCCCCGCTTTACAGCTGGGGCGCAGGGCTGTAAACCCAGCCCCACTTATCGGTGCTCCGGGGAAAGTTCAAGAGCGAGGAGAAGGTGGGGAAGGATGGGGTCAAAAAGGGTGATGGAGGTGGTCCCAGCAGCCTCTAGAGATGGCAGAGCCCCCCTTCCCCAGGGGTCTGAGCCCCCACCCCCAGTGCTGCTGGGTTGAGACCCCAGAGTCTGCAGCCATGGGTGGGAGCCAGAGCCCCCCACAGCTCCAGGGCAGCGCTGGGCTCACCCCGGCGCTCCCAATGACACCAGGTCCCCACTCCCCAATGGGATGCGGGTGYCCTGGGATGGGGGTTATGGGGACAGGGTACCCCCATCCAGCTGAGGGGGCTTGGGCGCTTCAGGTGCTGGCAGCAGAGGGGTCCCSGACTCACCTCCCGGCGGCAGAGCAGCTGCTGCTGGAGTGGCTTCAGCCCGAGCGGCTTCAGCTGGAGCTGCCCCGGAACCGGCGGAGCTCAGCCCAGCCCAGCGCCCGGTGCTGGCTCCGTCCGGCCCACGGAGGGGCGGGGGGTGACCGCGGGGCCCTCCCACAGAGCTCCCAGCTGGGGAAACTGAGGCACGAAGGAGCAGCCGATGGGAGATCAGCCCCAAAAGAGCCGCCGGCTGCAGCCCCTGCCCGCGGTGCCGGTGTGTGCCTTCCCCAGCCGGCAGCTCGGAGCAGGAACAAGCAGGGAAAATCCTGGAGCCGAGCAAACAAAGGGAGCTTCCTCTCCTGGGCTGCGGGAAACAGGGGCAAGGTACAGGGCTGAAGAAGCCGGGAATGCCCGGGGCTGCTCGAAGGAGGACAGCTGTCCCCAAGGCCAGCCTGAGGCCACGGTAGGTGCTGCCACAAGGAATGTGTCACCCAGGGGCTGCTGTGTCCCCACACWCCATCCCCAGCAGAAAGATCTCCCACAGGTGGCTGAGCCCTGGGGTCACGGTGGGATGAACAAATGAGGCTCGGGACTTAAAAAATACCTCTTTATTAAAAATATAATCACTCATTCACCACGCTGAGGGTGGGAGGACAGAGTAACAGAGTGGTGCTCACACCTGAGCAGGGAGGAAAGTGCAGCAAAGGGCTGGGGAGCAAAGGGACAGAGCTGGGATTGGGATAAACTGGTGGCAGAAGCTCCAGGTGAGGTAGGGGCTGGGCTGGGGGGTCCCCAGGGCAGCTGAGACAACGGGAGGAGGWGAGGGCAGCGTTATTGCTTAGGAAGTTGCATAGATTGGGGTGTCCCCTCCAGCTTTTTTGCTTTGGCAGAGCTGCCCAGCCAGCRCTGGGAGCTGGAAGATCAGTGGGGATCACCCTCAGCCCCTGCCCGCACCCACKGGGAGAGGAGTAACAGCACAAGGGCAGTGAGGCAGGGAGGAAGCACATCCACACTCATCCTCAGCTCTGGCACGGGGRGAGGGGGCTGAGCATGGTCTCTACCCCCCAACACCACATCCAGGGGCAGCCAGCAGACCCTGAGACTCCACAGCTCCATCGGGGAAGCACCGGAGTTTTTGGTATCCACACTTGGGACTGAAGCCAAGGCAGAGGAGTGGCCCGAGCAGCTGGAGCCCTCTGATATATTTGTAACAGGAGGAGGAGGAGGAGGAGGAGGAGGAGCAGGTCACTGGCAGCTCCCCCAGCACGGCTCCAGGCAGGTGCTGAGCACACAGGTCCCAGCAGGACAGGTCCAAAGTTCCTCTTGTCTGTGTCACCCTCAGGCACCTGCACAGGAGATGGAGGGGAAGGTCCATCCCCACCCCAGGCTCTCCAGGGAAAAGGGGCTCCCTGTGTGCAGCCCACAGCTGTGGCACTGAGAGATGGAGCACCCAGGTTTGGGAGAGGGTCCCTGCCCTGAGGGTGCCACCCTGGGAGCTCACAAACATCCATTGCAAAAATTGGGGTGGGTCCAGGCTGCATCCACGCCCAGGTGAGCTCCCAACCTGGGGGTCTCCCATGTGTCCAAACCCCTCTAACACCCAGAACACAACAGTGTTCACACCCCAGGCAGGAGCTGCAGGGGAAGAAGGGGGGTCAGATGCCCTTTTCTCCCTCTCAGAGGGGTCCCATCCCCACAAGAACCATCCCCACCATGCCTGGAGCAGCCCAGCAGTGGTTCTGCTCTTGGCCCCWGGGCAGCTGACCTCACTGGACATCCAGGTGGTTGTGGGGCARGGAATCACTCCAGTGATTCCCAGCAAAGGAATCGTTGACATTGTCCTCCTCTTCATCTTCATCATCATCATCATCCTCCTCGAAGAGCTGCTCATCAAAGCAGAGACTTGCCAGGCCAAACTCCTGCTCGTGGGTGGACACCTCGTGTGGGGTGACATGGGAAGCACCACCCACAAAGTCAGCAAACCTRGGAGAAGCCGTGGAGCAGCACGTCAGGCAGGTGTGTCCAGAGCCTCTGGAGAGGCCCTGACACATGCAAGGTAAAGCATTTTGGTGCTGGGACCTGGTTTTATCCATCCTTTCCCCCAGAACTCTGTGCTCCCACACACCACAGATCCATGCCTCTAAGGGCAGAGGTGACAGCACTGAGCTCTCTGACAGGGGTGTTACCTTTTGGGAGACTGGATGCGGGACACCGTGGTCCAGGCAGAGAATTCAGGGCTCTGGCAGATGCTCCGCAGCTCTGCCAGGGCCTTTTGGGTCTCCACCTCGCCCTGGACACGATATTCCTCCTCTGACAGCAGCCGAGGGGGGGTCGGGCCCAACTTGGAACTCTGCACCCTCCTGCCAGGGGGGAAACACCAGTTAATGCCTGCCTGGATGGGGCAGGAGCAGATCCCAGGGCAGAAACTCTCAGGACAGAACCCCCTGGGGCAGGAGCAGATCCCAGGGCAGAAACTCTCAGGACAGAACCCCCTGGGGCAGGAGCAGCTCCCAGGCAGGACCCCAGAGCAGGAACTCTAAGGCAAGACCAGACCCTGAGGCAGGACCACCTCCCAGAACTGGAAATCTGGGCCAGGACCAGCTCCTGGGGCCAGATCAGCTCCTGGAACATGAATCTCTGGGACAGGACCAGCTTCTGAGACATGAATCCCTGGGGCAGCCCAAGCTCCCAGGACAGAACCAGTTGGCAGTGGGGAAAGTGGAACACACCCCCTCTAGCCTCTGCTCCTTGCTCCCAAGTGCCCTCTCCTGCACCAGTCCCAGGGGAAAAAGGACTTAAAAAAATACCTCTTTCTTAAAAATATAATCACTCATTCACCACGCTGAGGGTGGGAGGACAGAGTAACAGAGCGTGCTCACACCTGAGCAGRGAGGAAAGTGCAGCAAAGGGCTGGGGAGCAAAGGGACAGASCTGGGAYTGGGATAAACTGGTGGCAGAAGCTCCAGGTGAGGTAGGGGCTGGGCTGGGGGTCCCAAACCCCAATGAAAACMACCCTGSTCTGTGACACAGCCTCCCATCCAGCAGCTCCTCCCGACCCAGAGCCACGAGCAAGCTGCAATCCCTCAGGCCTCACCTGTAGGCAGCAAAGGCCCACTGCAAGGGGTAATCCAAGTTCTTGGTGCAGACGGCGATGAGCACCAGGGCCAGGGCGATGGGGTGGATCTGGATGCCYGAGTACATGAGCAGCAGCCCCAGCAGCTGCAGGGCCCAGGACAGGAGGTTGATGCTGCGCTCGTTCTCCAAGGGGCCGTACCTGTAGCACACGGCGAAGCTCAGGAGCCCCACGAACAGCAGGTAAGCTGTGGGAGGAGAGCACAGGGATTGGGGGGCTCCCTGAGGATGAGGGGCAACCTGATMCCACCCCTCCTGGGAGTACCAGCAGGGACAGGGAGCCTCAGCACTGCTCCCCGTCCCAGCTGCGTTCACCTGGCGAATGCCAGAGCTCCCACCTACCCAACAGGTACTGCCAGTAGGACTTGCAGATCTCCCGCAGGTTCTTGAAGATCAGCTGGAGCAGGTACAGGGAGAAGGACCAACCTCCAACCAGCAGGAAGTACACAGGGCTTTTCTGGGGGAGCACAGGGGAGGGGTTGCAGGCAAGCCATGGATACCTCCCCCACGTGCTGAGCTGCTCTGTACCAAACCCAGTCCATCCCTGGGCAGGTGTGGAAAGGTCTRCGAGGGCTCTGACCCCCTCAGGATGTGACACCTACCTTGGGCATGACCTTGGACATCATGTAGACGAGGACAAGCAGYGARGCCAACAAGCCAACACTGATCCCAGCCGAGTAGTAGAAGATTTGGCTCCTGCAATGATCCCAGCAGGTGTTTTATGGATACCTGTGCACAAACACCCCCACCCAGGAGCCCCTGGAAAAAGGAGGGGGGCTCACCTGCTCAGCGTGTCCCCACAGAAAAACAACAGCAGGCCCAGGAAGGAGACAAGGAACAACTTAGGATCAAAGCCTGCAAAGAAAGTGAATCCCAGTGGAGAGGGGCACGGTGGGAAGCTCCCACCCCGCCACAAGGACAGGGATGGGGCAGCCATCCAGGTGAACTTCCAAGCACCCCAAATTTCTTCCACAGACCAAATTCCCTTCCTGAGGAAGGAACAGGCCCTTGGAYCATGAGCTGCCCTGTCCTGCTGTCCCCTGGGCAGCCCCAGGCCCTCTTTCCCCCCACTGGGGAGGCCACGTACGTCGGAAGACGACGACGGAGTAGCTGGTGCTGGGCTCCAGCAGCTCGACCTTGAGGCAGGTCTTGTTGCTGTAGAGATCCACGTCGATGCTGGTGTCGTTGAGCTTGCCCCGCAGGAAGGAGAACAGCACGTTCCACACGCTGAACTTCTCCAGCTCCTCCTCGCTGTCCACCTGGGTCACCCGGATCATCCGCGTGCTGGTGACGCGGATCTGCGGGAGGGGAGGGGGCAATGAAGGGAGGGGCTGGAGCAGGGAGGATCTGCTGCCTCCTCCTCCTCCTCCTCCTGTCACCTGTGTCTTGGTCCAGATGTCGTTCCATCGCGGCACGCGTGTGTTGGYGTAGCAGAAGCGCTGGGATTCCTTGTGGTGGGACGTGTGGCCCTCCYGGAGCGGGATGATGGCATCCTTGGTGCCTGGGGAGGGCAGAGAGAGGGGTTCAGACCCTGCTGCCCCTCTGCTTCACTCAGCGAACCCTTCCCCTCCCCGGGGATCCTCCACTCAGCCGTTTTCCCCACTGCTGTTTTTCTTGGAATAAACGCTCTGGRTTATTTTTGGGATAACCCCGTGCCCTGTCGGGATCAGCACAGCCCCATCCCTGCGTCCCTTCTAAACCCACTCCTAGCTCCAAAATCCGACCTCGGGGACACAAACCCGAGCGTGTCTCCGGCACGCACTCAGCCCCCGGAGGTGAAGCGGCTCCCGAATGGCCCGCAAGGCCCGGTCGTACCGGGGGGATCGGGAAGGATCGGGAACGAAACCCCGCTCCCACCGGGCCGCACCAAACGTGAGCGTGGGGAGACCGGGAAGCGCTCAGAGCGTTCCCTGGCAGCGCAGGGGGGTCTCCCAGCGGGCTCCGGGCACTCCCCGTGGCCCAGGCCGCTGGTCCCGTTCTCTGCCCACGCCGCTCCGGGGCTGTCACCGCCCCGCTCCCCACAATGGCTCTGCTCGGTCCCCGCCCGTGGGCGCCGCGCACCTGCAGCTTCCAGAGGCAGGAAGGGCAGGAACGGCAGCAGCAAGAGCAGCACGGACAGTGCCGGGAGCCGCCGCCGCCGTCCCTGTGCCGGTACCGGTTTCATCCCTCCCGCCGCGGCTGCGCCGAGCATTTCCGCTTCCGCCTCCCGCCCGGCCCGGCCGCGGAGGAGCAGCCAATAGGAGAGGCGCTCGCCGGGCTTTGGCGTCGATTGACAGCTGATTTACCCAATCAAAAATCACCTCCTATCTCGCTGCCGCCCCTCCGCTGCATGCCACGTTGATTGACRTTTCATTTAGCCTATCAGCAGYGCGCGTGCAGGAAGCAGCCRTGTTCCCGCCCTCWGTTRCCACGGTGACCGGCATTGCCCCGCCATTCGCTCAACGGCCACGCCCCTCTCTGACAGACACGTCCTTTGACCAATCAGCGCGCAGTCCTGACCGGCCACGCCCTCCACCTCTCGCGCATCCCGAGTGATTGACAACCGCCTCCGCCTATCAGGGCGCGGCCTCTCGTTGTTTGTGTGAACGGGTCACGCGTGGGGGGCGCGCAGGTCCCGCCCCTCGCCCCCGGCAGCCGAACCCGCGGCCCCGGACCCCGCCAAGCACCGGGCCCCGCGACCCCCGCGGCCCCGACCGGGCCCTGCCAGGGCGGACGTGGCACGAGGGTCACGGGTGACCGGCGGCGCGGAGGGGGTCGCGCATCCCACGGGCCACGGCGCGGCTCGGTTCGGCTCGGTTCGGCTCGGGGGGCTCCGTCCGTCCCCAGCCCCGGGGAAGGGGGCGCCGCCCTCCGCGTGGGTCCCTCCCCGTGGGGCGGCGGCCGCCCGTGGGCGGGCAGCGGGGAGCGAGGCTCGGGCGGCCCCCCCCGCTCCCCCCTGCGCGGGCCGTGGGCGGCGGAGCCGGGAAGCGGCGGGGCCGTGGGCGGAGGATGTGCGTCAGCCGGGGGCAGCGCCGGGGCTGGGAACGGCCCCGCCGCGCCGGACGCTCGGTCGTGGAGGGAGGAGGGGGGTGGCGTGAAAGTGGGGTGGTGGGGATGGGGTGAACCGGGAGGGTTGGGGCAGGACCCTGCCGTGGGGACCGTGCCCGTGCGGGATCCCCCGGGTGCTCCCCCGGCTGCTCCGGGGATGTGCCCCGGACACACCGGCACGGCCGGGATCGCGCGGGGGCGGCTCTGGCCCCACGCCAGGCGCCGGCCGCGGTATAAATAGCGCCGAACCACGCAGGGCTGGACCGGGCTGTGGGCCGTGACATCTCCCCCCCTCCTCCTCCCTCCCGCGGGTGGGACCCCGGTGCTGCGGGCGAGGGGCTTCAGCATCCCCCCAGCCCAGCCGAGAGAGCTCCGTGCGCTCCCCGTTCTCGCTGCTCCGGGCACCGCCGGGCTGCTCACCCCGGAGCCTWTCGATGGCAGCGTGTGCGTGCCGGTGACACCGAGTGCCAGCCCTTCGCAAGGGCTCCGGAACCCATGGGGGCACTGCCGGGACAGCGGTGCCGGTACCCGGAGCATCCCCGCGGGTTGTCACTGAAACCGGGGGATGCTGCGAGCGCTGCCCGCGGGACCTCCGGGATTCAGATCAACCCCGAGCACCGTGTCCCCTCTTCGGGGCATTCTGCCTCTCCCACGGATCCCCCGTGCCACGCGTGTCCTTCCCGGGGCTGCGGGACCCCCGATGTCGCCGTGCGGGGCGCAGCTCCCCTCCCGCTGCTCCGGTACCGGGTGGGGGGGGGGAGGAGAAGAAGGGGGCCCGGTGCCGCCGCCCCCGCCGCTGCCGCCCCCCACCCCCCCGTGCTCGGCGGGGGCGGCAGCCGCGGGATCCGCCCCCGGGGCCTC
>CADDXX010001023.1:0-13053 GCA_902810485.1 Alauda arvensis | reverse complement strand
TCTCTTTTTGGGGGGGCTGCAATTTCCCCTCCCATTTCAGTGACGCCCCCCAAGGCACGGGCAGGAGGCTCTTCCCAGCCTTTCTCCCTCCCCAGACTCTGGATTTTGGCTTGTCCTGCTGGTCTCCACTCTGTCCATTCTCCCTCCCCGTGTGCCTGGTGAGGGATGTGGGGTCACCATTCCCTGAGCTGCCCTGGGGTCCTGGACRTGGGATAAATGGATCCCTATCCCGCTGTTGTCCTCATGATTTAAAAAAGCATTACTTTTTAATTTGTTCTCATTTAGGTTCTCTTGGTTTTTTTTTTTCCCCTGTTTTTCTCTTGCCTAGCACAGAAAACGAAGCGCCTGTGGCTCCCAGGAGCTAATTCATCCAAGTTAAATGGTCTTTAAAATCTGCGAGCGCATCACAGCGCTCGACTCCTGTTTTCTCCCGGTGTAATTAATGCTCCAGCTTAAATTTCCTCCTTTCCTTAGGGGCAGGCTTGATGGATCCGGTGCCGGGCTCAAACTTCTGCCAAGCCATAGGAAAGAAATCATCCCTCCCCCCCCCAAAAAAAAACCCCAAACCAATGTCGGCCTTTAATTGAAATTTGATTTTTCTTTTGAAACAACTTGTCCTTGGGAAGAAACTGATGTTGTTTATTATGGTTATTTCTTTTCTCATCCAGCACCGAAGACTTGTAGCCCCAAACAGTTTGCATGCAAAGATCAGATTACGTGCATATCTAAGGGCTGGCGCTGTGACGGGGAGAAGGATTGTCCGGATGGCTCGGATGAATCTCCCGAGATATGTATGTATGCCTTTCCTTCCTAATCCTCTTCCTCTGGGTTTGCTCCATCGCTCCGCGGGCGTTCCTGAGTGGCCTCTGCGCAACGTTCTACCTCAGCTGCCCTTGCAGCGCCTTGGGGTGGGGGGTGTCCATTCTGTTCATCCGTCCATCCGTCCATCCGTCCATCCATAATCCATCCATCCATCCATCCATCATCCATCCATCCATCCATCCATCCACCCATTATCCATCCATCCCTACCTCCATCCATCCATCCATCCATCCATCATCCATCCATCCATCCATCCACCCATTATCCATCCATCCCTACCTCCATCCATCCATCCATCCATCCATCCATCCATAATCCATCCATCTGTCCATCCATCTGTCCATCCACCCGTTATCCATCCATCCATCCATCCATTTACCCATCATCCATCCATGCATTCATCCATGCATCCATGCATCCATTCATCCATCCATACCTCCATCCATCCCTCCCTCCATCCCTCCATCCCTCTGTCCATCCACCCATTATTCATTCATTCATCCATCCATTCACCCATCATCCATCCATCCATCCATCCATAATCCATCCATCCATCCATCATCCATTCATCTCTCCATCCACCCATTATCCATCCATCCATTCGCCCATCTATACCTCCATCCATCCATCCATCATCCATCCATCCATCCATCCATCCATCCATCCATCCATCCATCCATAATCCATCACCATCCTCCTGGGAACAGTGAATCACTCATTTGTGTTTGTTTCTGTCAAAATGGATGTGCACGAGGAAGGAAGAGTCTGCAGCAGTGTCACCCTGTCCCCAGCACCTCCTGGGTGTGGGGAGTGAGGGAAGATCTCTGTGAGTTCCAGGGAGCAGCTGGGAAGGTGACATTGCTGTCCCAGATGTGTTTTGGGGTTAGGATGCTGGRTTAGGTTCACAGGTCTGAGCTGTTGGAGCCACTTGGACGCTGGTGGGCACAGCTCTGGAGGTGCTCCTGCCTCACATGGGGTGATGGATCTCTSTGGAAGGAAACAGAGAGCTGGGATGGGTTGGGTGAGGTGTTGGGGTGGGAATGTGGGGGGTCAGAGCTGTGGTGACACCAGGGATGGAGCTCTGCCAGTCCCACTGTGCTGGGATCTGTGCTCTGGCTGGGCTGGATCAAAGAACCACCTGTCCCCATGTCCCAGGATCCACAGGACAGCCACCACGGGGCCCAGCAGAATCTCCTCRTCCCCTGTCCCAGCTCTCCCTCCCAGATTCCCACTTCACGCCGCGCTTGGCAGAACCGTCCCCTCCTTTCTGGTTCGGCTCCGGGTTTGTTTATTCCTTAAGGCAAAAATGATGCAACGGCCCCTCCGTGGGAGGGATGGGGGGCTGGGATGGGCTGCCTGGCTCCAGTCAATCAGCAGCCCTGGAAAATTACAGCGGGAGGACTCGGAGGCTGGRAGAAATCTATCCTGATTGGCATCTCCCGCTTGCTGCTTGCATCTGTGCTCCATCCACGTGGACAGGTGACCTCTTGGATGCTCTTCCCTCTCTCCACCTTCTTCCTCTCTCCTCCCTGGGGCTGGTGAGGAGCCAGGAGCAGCCTCTGGTGCTGTGGATGCACCTTGTGCCTCTCTGTGTGGAGGTCATGGATGTTGGAAGGCTCCTGGGTTTGGTCCAAGCCCCCTGAGGGTTCATCCCTGGAGGACACGGGACCCCCGCTGCCCCCTGTGCCACTCAGAACACGCTTGGCACTTCCAGGACAGGGAAGTGGGAGCCTCTGTGAGACACAGACCAAAGCCTGGCATCTCCTCTCTGCTCACCACCGTGTGTGGGACTGAGTCTGTGCGTTCCCATCACCACCACAGACCCCAAACTTTGGAATCTCTCCGTTCTTCAGGAKCAATTCCCTCCCCAGCCCATCTCTGAGGACCTGGAGGAGCTGCACTTCCCTGAATGGCTCTGCCCACCTCCCCCAGTTCTCACTTTTGCACCCTTAGACGCTGGAAGGGAGTCAGGGGGATGCYGTGGCCCCTCAGGACATGGAGATTGGGGTGCCAGGGCACATTGCCACGGGCCAGGGGATGAGTGGAGCCTCCTGCCTGCTCCTGCCCAGGCTCGTTCCCGTGGAGCCCGACCTGTCAGCACAGAGCCCCCGGTATCTCCAGGATTGCCAGGCCAGCTTTTCTCACGCCACTCCGGCACCGGGGTTTCCAGCAGCCTCTCATCCATCCCCCTTATCTCTCTGGCAGGGAGAGAATGACTTTTATTACTCCCATTTAATCCGTGTTTGAGCCGGGCTGCCAGCGCAGCTCCTGACGGGGAGGCTCCGGAGCCCTTCGGTGCCGCGATGTTTGCGTGGCACTGATGTTCTCCTGCCAGAGCCTCTCGAAATGCTGTCAGGCACGTGCCAGCTTTTCCTGTCTGGGGAATCCTTTGAAGCATTCCTTGGCTTTGCTCAGGTGTTCAGGCTGGTCCCTTGCTGTCCTCGGTGCTGCTCATTTGGTGCGTGGTTCTTGCAGTGTCAGTTTTTTGCTCCACGGAGCTTTCCTGAGAGGAAAACACCTGGACAAGAGCCTCCATCCTGTTGGASATCAAAGCTGAGGGGCTCTGGGGAAGGAATTTGCCGTGGCTCAGCTGTGGCCATTGCCTGGTTGGTCCATCCTTTGAKCTGAGGGTTCAGGAGGCCTTGCATCCCTCACCTTGTCACGCCGGATCTGCTGTTGGCGTGGTCCTGACGGGGTCAGAAGTGACCCAGAGGCRGCACCAGGACCCTTCAGTGCTGCCATCCGTGTCCATCCTGACAGGACAAGTGGCACCATCCCACCCCTGCTCCTCCAGCCTCTTCCCTCTTTGTGTTCCTCCCATCTGCGTCTCCCTGGGCTGATGCCAAATCAGCTGCAGGAGGAAGAATTGCTTTTCTTCTGTCCTTTTTTTTTTTTTTTTCTGAGTGTTTTTTTGAGGTTAAACATTCCTATCTAATTCGGCTCCTTGGGGTGTACCACAAGCTTGTCACATGTAATAAATTGGCTCGTTTATTAGCGCCCAACACGGTCAAAAGCAAACAAAGTGGCTTGTGGATTAATCCTGCCYTGTTTGGGATAAGTGGTTTGATCCAGGCTCTTTGCAGGGAATAATGGACACGGCAGAGCAGCTCTGACTGATGAATTGGGCGCTCCACTTCAGCCCTCCCATTCTTCTGGTCCATATATCGACGTTRCTTAATTAACCCATAATTTGCAATTACGAGGGGCCCACCCTCTGCAAAAAAAAAAAAAAATGTGCAGTGGCACCCGGTAAGAAATTCAGGAATCATCTGCTGGCTGCCCTGGGGCTGGGAAAGAGGGGAAGCTCAAATCCCTGCTGGCTGTGGCAAGAGGTTGGGTGTCCTGAGCATCCTGGAAGATCCCATCACCCCAGTGCCAACCCAGTTGGGAGCTTACTGGGATGTGCTTGAGACGCAGGGCAGCAATCTGGAGCCTGGATTCCCATTTTTCAGGCATCCCTTGAGCAGGAATGGGGGGTCAGAGGTGGGCAGAGGGAAGTTTTGGCTGGGATGGGCTGAGGATCCTGCTCAGTGTGGGGCTCCAGTGTCACAACCCCTGGGCTTTGTGGCCCCCTTCCCACAGCTCCATGTGCTTCCAAGGGCTTTTTATCCCCTMCTGGGAGCCCAGAGGTCACGGTGGGATCACATCCAGTGTCCCTCAGAGGTGTCAGGAGCTGTGTGGCATGAGGATGTACCGGCACACGGAGCTCTGTGTGTGATGTAACGCTGCTCCCCAAGGAGAGCTGCAGCTTATTTAGGGCAAACTCCGCTGTCGGAGTCTCTGGTGAAGGTGACTGGGCTAAAACGGGACCGTGCCTGGACACGGTGTGTGCTGTGCCCTTCTCACTGCTCACTGGGGGCCCGGGGGGGGGGATGCACWGAGCTATTTCTGCCAGCCCTGCTGAGGGGAGGGTGAGCATCCCCTGGAAAATGGGATTTTTTAGTGTTTTTGGCTGGGCAGAGATGCGTTGGTAGCTCTGGTGAAACGTGTTCAGCTCTGAARCGTGGATTTGGGGCAGGGAGAGGAGGAGAGCCCATGGAAGGGGTCAGGATTTGCAGGGGCTGTGCCAGGGGTTCGTTGTCACCCCTGCAGCCACCTCCAGCCTGGAGTGGAGCCRTGCTGGACGTTGCAGGAGCTTTTCCATGCCATTAACGGATTTACGGTGTGTTTGTTGTTTGTCTCCATGCCCTCGCTCCTTCTCAGAGGAGCTTAAAAAACAAAGCCTGGCTTCCTTTGTAATTTTTCCAGTTAATAATGGGAGATTAAGTCTCCTTGTGCTTGTGGGCTCAGAGGGGGCCCCCATGAACCTGTGCCACAACCTCGGGGTGGGGAGGTCACAGTCCCTGTGCTGACCCTTGTGCCCTTTTGGTGCCCCGCAGGTCCCCAGAGCAAAGTGTCCCGCTGCCAACCCAACGAGCACAACTGCCTGGGCACCGAGCTCTGCATCCACATGAGCAAGCTCTGCAACGGGCTGCACGACTGCTTCGACGGCTCCGACGAGGGGCCCCACTGCCGGGGTAGGTCTGGGGAGGAAAGGGGGGCTGCCCCATGGGGTACRCCCCGCTGGGATAGGGGTGGTGATGTCCCCTGGTTTTTCCTGCTGAGTGTGAGCCCTGCCACGCTCGGCTCAGCAGATCCAGAGATTATCCAGAGCCGCTTGGAAGYGAAATGCCCATCATTCCTGAGCCCCGCGGCCATGAAATAGCTGCATTGTCTCCTGGGTTTAAAAGCTCCAGGCCTGCCTGGGGTTCTGGTCCAGATAAGAGATACCGCTGTGGGTTTTTTCCCTAATTTCCAGGAGCTTTGTCCCCCCCTTCCTGGCCTGTTCCCGTGGCTAATCCTGCTGGAAAACTCCCTAAACCAGCGTGCTGCTGCGCAGATTAATCGCTCAGAAACGCGTGTCCTGGGCTGACCCTGCTCTCCGGAGCCTCTGTGCTCCCCAACCCTTCCCTGCCTGGGCTGGGAGGCTCCTGTCCCACTCCACCAAGAACCCCTGACCCCAAAGGGCTCCTTGCTGGGACCCAGCTCCTCTCCACTGCTTGGATCCCACGGGAGCAGCCCGGGGCAGCTCCTGCAGCTGTGCCTGAGCTGAGAATGAACATTTCAGAAAGATCTCTTGTTACTTAAGCGGGATTTGAGTTTTCACGGCCGGGCAGCACGTGAGCCACGTGAGCCGTGTTTGGGGCAGCTGCTCGGGGCTTTGGGCACCTGATGCTCAGGGCTTTGGGCACCTGGTGCTCACAGGTTTGGGCACGCTGGGGCTGTCAGCCCTCGGTGGTGCTTGAGCTGGATGCCAGAGTCCCCCCCTGCCCGCGGGCCGGTGCCGCCCCAGGGAGGCATTTCCTCATTTTCCTCGCAGCTGCTTGCGAGTCCCAGCCTGCCACTGCCCCGGGCTTGGGCAGGTGAGCTGTCACCCCGAGCTGTCACCCCGAGCTGTCACCCCGAGCTGTCACCCCAAGTGATCACCCTGAGCTGTCACCCCGAGCTGTCACCTCAAGCTGTGACCTTGAGGTATCACCCCAAGTGATCACCCTGAGCTGTCACCCTGAGCCATCACTCCAAATTGTCACCCCTGACAACCCCAGAATCCCTGTTCTCACTCCAGCTGCTGGACCACTGCTGCTCCCATCCCACTCCCCCCAGAGTGCTGACATCCCTGAGGTGATAATGCCACTGGAGCCTCCGTGATGAACCCCCCCATTGTCCCCTCTGAGCACTCCAGGGTTGGACAGGAGGGCAGTTCTGGCCTCTCTGGTGCATCCACATCCCTCAGGATGCCCTGGAAATGCATCCCACGCCACTCCCCTGCACAAGGGGTGCAAGGTCTCAGCCACCACTGGAAGTTGGCATGGAGTCAGCAGCACTGGGGCTGCTCAGACCCCTCTCCCTGGAGCAGCCACGTATTCCATGTGTCTGCTGAGGGGCTCAGTGCTTCTCTCCTCTCTGTGGAGCTGGCAGCAGTGTGATGTTTCCCAGCAAATCCTGGCGGGGTGTCTGGTGGTCCTGCTCACCCAACCCTTGGTCCTTGGTGTCCATCCTGTTCCTCCCTGGGTGACATCCTCTCTCTTCCATCTTCCCTGCAGAACAACTGGCAAACTGCACGGCGCTGAATTGCCAGCACCACTGCGCACCAACGCTGTCGGGCCCTGTCTGCTACTGCAACCACTCCTTCCAGCTGGCCGAGGACCGGAGGAGCTGCAGAGGTGGGTCTGGGCTGGGCAGAGCCCTCACTCCATGCTGGTGACCGTGGCTCCGCAGGGATGTGGCCAATGCCACCGTCTGCCAGCAGCATCAGGGCTTGGCTGCGTGGGGAAGGGGCTGGACAGACCTTGGCTCAACACAGGGCGGGTGGGATGGGATGGGATGGGAGGGATGGGATGGGACTCCCTTCCACTCCCAAAAGCCTGAGTGAGGAGCCCTGGGAATAAGGAAAAGGCTTTGTGTGCAGAGTCAGGGGCTGGCACGTGCTCCTGGCATCCCTGGCTCAGAGAGGATGGGGAAAACAGGAGAGGGTCCCAGCATTGGTGTGATGGAAACAAATGTGAAGTGAGGGGTTGTGATGGCTCCATCCCTTTCATGTGGTGGAAGGGACCGTTCCCAGCTCTGGTGCTGAGCTCTGGGGGGGGATGCATGGCTTTCATCTGCCAGAAGAAAGAGCAGCTGAGCCAGGGGTTTGGGAGCTGGAGATGGGAGGGATTTGGGGTGGGAATGGAGGTGCAGAGCTGGTGGGAGGCTCAGTGGCCAGGCAGGGGTTGTCCTGCTGCAGATGATGCTGGAGCAGGGTCGTGGGGTGGCCTTGAAAGTGAGGGTCCCTTTGATTCCTTGGGAGGCCACTATGAGGGTCCCTTCAATTCCTCTGGAGGCTGATGTGAGGGTCCCTTTGACTCCTCAGAAGGTTGATGTGAGGGTCCCTTGGATTCCCTGGTAGTCTGATGTGAGGGTCCCTTTGGCTCAGGGATCATCCCCTCCTCTCCAGCTCCATCCTGGAGAAAACTGGGAGACTTCATTCCCTCTCCAGGCAGAGAAAGAGGGGTTGTTTCTGGTCCAAACCTTGTGGTTTTTTTTTTCCTGTCTTTCCCAGACTTTGATGAATGCACCGTGTACGGCACCTGCAGCCAGACCTGCACCAACACCGAGGGCTCCTACACGTGCAGCTGTGTCGAGGGGTATCTCCTGCAGCCAGACAACAGATCCTGCAAAGCCAAGAATGGTGAGAGCCTCAGCAGGGGCAGCTCTGCAGACCCTGCTCTCCACGCCAGGCTCTTCCCTGCGGTTACAGCCGCAGGATTGAGGTTTGCCCTGACCCCCCTTTGTTCCCTCCTCGCCCCCAGAGCCCGTGGATCGCCCTCCCGTGCTGCTCATCGCCAACTCCCAGAACATCCTGGCCACGTACCTGAGCGGAGCCCCCGTGCCCAACATCACCCCCACCAGCGCCAAGCAGACCACGGCCATGGACTTCAACTACGTGGAGGACACGGTGTGCTGGGTGCACGTGGGGGACAGCGCCTCCCAGACCGTCCTCAAGTGTGCCAAGATCCCCAACCTGAAGGGCTTTGTGGAGGAAAGGTCCATCAACATCTCCCTGAGCCTGCACCGTGAGTGCCCGCTCCCCTCGGGACCCCCATCCCCAATTCCTTGTGGCTGCCCCTCGCCAGGTCGTGGTGGGTGAAATTGGGGAGGAGGCAGCTTTCCACAGGTCGTTCCCTTCCTTTTTGTTGTTATTTCTATCAAGTTTTGTAGTTTCTTGGTGTGCAGATATGAGGAATAGGGACACAGGGAGGAGTGGAGCTGCTACTTGTGCAGCAGGTTTTGGGATGGCTGTTCTTGCTTCCTGTGGTCCCACCCCAAAAAAAATGACCGAGTCCCACCCCAAAAAGTGACCAAGAGCAAACTCCCCACCCAGAGGTGCCTCTGTGGGTGCCACTGAGTCATGGTGTGAGTGGCTGGTGGCAATTCCCTTCTGCTGGTGGCTCTGTGGCCACAACGAGTGTGGTYACAGCTCCGTGTGCTGTTTGAGCTTTGCTGATCCCAGCTCTGCAGTCAGCATGGGAGGGACAGGTTGGGATTTCAGTGCTCTCTGAGCCAGGCCCACAGAGGGGTCCCTGTGGCCTTCCAGCACCTTCCCTGCCTGAGCAGAGCAGTGGGGTCCTCCATGGGGAAAGCAGGTGGAGATGTGGGACACCATTCCTGTCACTGGTTTTATCCTTTGAGTGAGTCATTTGGGGGATCTGGAGTTTGCAGTGGGTCTCTGTCAGGTTTTTGCATCTCTGGCATCATCCCCCTGGGGGTTTCTTTTGCCTCCTGTAGCTGGGGAAGCTTCCAGGGGGGCCTGAAGCGAGGAGGATCCCCCTTACTCCTCCCACTGTGCTGCTGGATGAGCAGTGGCTCACCCAGAAAATCGTTTGAACTCCTAAGAATGGATCTCTGCAAAGGAGTGAAGCTGCTGGGTGGATCTCAGAGCACAGAGTGATTCTCTGCTCAGGGCAGTGGGGTGTGAGCTGGGGTCCCGGGGGTCCTGGGGGTCCCGGGGGTCCTGGGGGTCCCGGGGTCAGCGTGTGGCTGGGCTGGGCAGGCTGTGGGCACTGCTGAGGGTGTGTGTGCACGGTTAATTTAAGCTCACCCTGTGTATTTTTAGGGCAGGGTGTATTTTTAGGGAGAGGCCTCACCCTTTGGTCTCGCAGGCGATAGCACAGAGCGGAGCAGGGCTCGGCTTCCTGCTCCCCTCCCGGGATTCAGGGGGTGTCTGGGGTTTAAGGGGTGTCTGGGATTTAAGGGGGTCTCTTTTTTCGCTCCCCCCTCTCTGAAGGCTCCCTCAGAGTGAGCGAGGCTGCTTCATCAGCACAAAGGAAGTGGAGGAGTGAATTCCCCCCAGGGCTGAGTCGGGTGCTGGGGGCCTGGGATGAAGAGATAATGTCACTCTCCTGCAGGACACCGGCGAGACCCACGAATCCAATTAGTGGCTTCCCTCTTTATTCCCTTCTTTATGGCATTATCTGCTCCCAGCAGGAACGGGAGCCTCCCTGGTGCCTTGCTGCTAATGGGGCTTTAAGCTGGCATCTGATGGGGGGCAGATTGATGCCGAGGGGCTGGGAAGCAGCAGCTCCAGCTTCCAGGGGA
The DNA here is from genome assembly GCA_902810485.1 of Alauda arvensis. Taxonomy (NCBI): domain Eukaryota; kingdom Metazoa; phylum Chordata; class Aves; order Passeriformes; family Alaudidae; genus Alauda; species Alauda arvensis. The sequence goes on along the minus strand of CADDXX010001023.1, from coordinate 3,114 downwards.
GACCCGGGATGCAGAGCCTGGCTCTGATCGCTCCCCTGCCTCCCTGTCCTGCTCGGCTCCCGCGGAGATTCCTGTCACTTGTGCTGTGGGAGACGTGTTAAATGAAGGCTGTTAACAGCCCTTGGCACGACCCACTGTCCTCAGAGCTTTGCTGTTCCCCTGCTCCTTGCACTCCCCAAGCTTTTTGCTCTCCGCAGGCTCAGGAGCCGCTTCCTGCAGCGCTGCCCCCTCGGCTCCCACCTCGCTGCCCGTGGATATTTGTCACAGGCACTGATTTTTCTCAGTTGATCCGAGCTGGCTGCTTCCCTACCCCCAGGTCTTTTTTTTCCAGGGACACACTAAAAAATCAGAGGCTGCTGAAGCCTCCCATCCATTTCTCTCTCTCACAAAAATTCCCGCTTCGTGTTGGAATTGGATCGTTTCTCTCCGCCATCGGTCCCAGTGGGCTGGGTGGGGGGCTCTGGGCAGCTCAGGGCTTGGTGCCAATGGCCAGGATGGGTGGGATGATGGGTTCAGTGTGTCCCCATCTCCACAGGGACCTCGAGGGTGGCACTGTCCTGCCAGCCCCAGGAGCCCGGTGTCCCCGTGATGAGGATGAGGCACAAGCGATGGCACGGGAAGGGCTCGTCCTTCCTGCCAGCGCCGAATTGTAACAAGGGCAGCTTGTCTTATCCTTCCTGCCATCCCCCTGTCCCTCTCCTCCTCTCTGTGTGACAATCCCACAGTGTTCCTGTCTGGGACGATCCTGGCAGGCTCACGCTCAAGGACAGAGGCACGTGCCTGTGGCTGAGGCTGCTCCGACCCCCTCGGAGCATTGGGGTTCACTGTGAACCCCCTGTCAGCCCTGGGGCAGGGGACAGCTGGGGCAGGGCTGTCACAGCTCCCCTTGGACCCTCCGTGCTCCGTGGCAGATCCTTGACCTCCGGGGGACTTTGTGATCCCGTGGGTTTTTCTCAACCAGATTCCGGCCTCCACGTGTTCCCCCAGACAATGTCCTTGTTTGTTTGGAGTCGGGCTTCCAAGGAATTTCGGAGCCAAACAGAGCACTAAAAAAAAAAATAATAATTAAAAATCCGTCGCTGGGCTCTTGTGCTGCTCTTCCCGTGTCCCAGACAGGAGCCCTCTGCTCCTCCAGCTCCCCCAGCTCTCCAAGCTTATCCCGCTGGCCTTGTCCCTCCACCCCAGGACCGTTTGTCTGGGATCACAGCCTTGAGCAATCCTCGTGGCTCAGCCAAGGACCCGGGGCTGGGACAGCGGGGGAAGCGGCTGTGATGGGGGATTTGTGCCTCTTTCCATGGGATTCATGTCCCTGTCCCTTAGAGGTGACACCAGGAGATGGGAACACCTCCCAGAGGCCAGCACCGTCCTTAGGAGGCCACCTTGAGCTGGCAGCAGCCCAAGATTGTGCAGGTCACCTCTGGGCCTCCAGGCCGGCGTTGACAGAGGTGTTAAATCCCCGTCTCCGGTGCGCTGTGATCGGGTGACGCTCGGCTCGCAGGGGAAGGCAGGAGCCCTTTGCTTGGGCTGTGGAAAAATACTGGGGTGAACACGTGTCAGCAGCCACAGCTCTGGGCTGCCCTGTGGCTCTTGGGGTGGCTCCACTCTCCCTTTTCTTCCCCTTCCCCTCCCCTTCTTGCTCTCTTTCACTTTCTTTTTCCCCTTTTTTTCCGTGGCTTTTTTGCATGGTGGTGCCAGGGAATGCATTTGTTGTGCTGGCAGGTGCCTGGAGCCAGCGCTGCTTCATCCCAGCTCTGGTGCTGCTCCTTCCCAGTCCCAGTGCTGCTTTCCCAGTCCCAGCATTTCTCTCCCAGTCCCAGAACTGCTTTCCCAGTCATCACTGCTCCTTCCCAGTCCATCACTGCTCCTTCTCAGTCCAGCACTGCTCCTTCCGAGTCCAGCACTGCTCTCCCAGTCCCAGCACTGCTCTCCCAGTCCCAGCACTGCTTCCCAGTCCCAGCACTGCTTCCCAGTCCCAGCACTGCTTTCCCAGTCATCACTGCTCCTTCCCAGTCCAGCACTGCTCCTTCCCAGTCAGAGCAGGCAGGAATTCTGCAGCTGGGCAGGATCCATGTGGGGCTGCTGGGAAAGGAGGTGCTGTGATTTATTATTTCTCCGTTGAAGGTTTGTTGTTCTCCTTTATAAAACAAGCCCCCGGGAAGGGGTTTGAAATATCAGGACATTTGATCCCGAGTGTATTATAAACCCTAAACTCTGGCAATCTGGCCACCATTAAAATCCCTTCCTGGGCAGCATCAATCCCGAGCCTCCCTGCTTGCAGGGTGTTTTCATTGACTCCATTTCAGCCCTGTCACTCGCAGTGTCCCGGTGCCAGCGGGCAGAGGGGCTCTGGGCTCTGGGACAGATTGATTTCAGGGCCGTGTTGCTCTGCAGAGCAATCCAAGTACATTTCTTCCCCCCACTTTGCATGGAAAGCTATTTTTCTTCCTTGCTGCCTCATCCTGGCCAAGAAAGAGGCTCCGACCTCACTTGGCAGGAGAGCGGGATGATTGGTAACTTCATCTCGTGGTTCCTTTCTGTTGGGTTTTGTTTTTTTTCTTTTAACTGTTTATGGCTGTTCTTGTGGCAGCCACAAAAGAAAGAGGGAGCTGAGGGAGAGCAGGGGATGGGGGAGAGCAGGGGATAAATGGGAGCAAGGGATAAATGGGAGCAGGACATAAAGGGGAGTAGGGGATAGGGGAGAGCTGGGATCAGGATGGATGAAAGCAGGGGTTGGAAAGAACAGGGAATGGGGAGAACAGAGAATGGGGAGAGCAGAGAATGAGGTGAGCAGGGGATGGGGACAGGAGGGAATGAGGGGAGCAGAGGATGAGTGGGAGAAGGGGACAGGGGAGAGCAGGGACCAAATGGGAAAGCAGGGATTGTGTGGAAGCAGGGGATGAAGGAGAGCAGGAGCTGAAGGGAGCAGGGGATGGGGAGAACAGGGACTGGGGGCCATGTCTGGAGCCTGCACTCACTCCAGCTTGTTGTGCGGCATGGGACAAAAATCACCACGATGGGTGGTTTTAATTAGTCTGTTAACAAAGGTGTGACACTCAGGACCCTGCTGTGGCTCTGCCCAGCACCTCTGGCTCCCCTTACCTGGTGTTTCCCCTC
>CADDXX010001022.1:42493-138100 GCA_902810485.1 Alauda arvensis | reverse complement strand
GAAATAAAACCTTCTACTTTATTTTAAAAATAGGGACAAAACTCCAGTGCTCTAGCTCAAACAAAATTTCATCCAAAAAAAGGTGTTCTCTCCTATTACAGCACCTAGGACACTGTGATACAGTTTCTGAACCCAGAGGAAAATCTAGAAGAAAAATCACTCTCTCTGCGCAACTTTTTTTTTTTTTTTTTTTTTAATTATTGCTTTGTTGTTTTGTATCCCTGTTCAACCTAAAGAAAACTCCTCAGCATCCTTGGCAGTTTCCTAATTTGTTTAATTCTCCTGTCACACTGGAACATACAGATCCCTCCCTTTCTCTTCCCATCCAAACTAAATTAAATTTTTTAGTACTTTTATTTAATTAATTTCTGAGGACTGAGTGCTTGGCTTATTTTCAAAGTCGTTAATAGATCTAGATCTAGATCTAAATTTTTCCACCATAATGGGGGTATTGTTTAAACATGAACTTTTAAAACCAAAAAATCTCAAATTTTTTCTAATATTTTTAACAGATTTAAAAGACAGAAAAAAGTTCTTTTGGCTGAAGTTCACATTTTTTTTTTAAATGTGATTTGTCTCTATTTTTTTTCTTTTTAAAAGCAAAACAGGAAGGAAGAAAATGGGGTCACAAGAGTAAACAGCAACTGTAAAGTTATGTACAAAGGAACATTTCAAAACATATTTCATAAAAAACTCCTTTGTAATATTGATGAAAAATAAAAGGAATGTCTGCCTTTGTTATTTGTACAAGTGAATTATTGAATGTTCTGAAAATCTTAACTGAATTTTAAGTGGATACTGGGGGTCCTTTCCTATTTCTTCTTGATTTTAGTATGCTGTGGCAGGAAGAGGGCATAAATTGACCATTAGTGAACTGTTTCCCCCCAGCACAAAACTAGGGGAAACTTGTTTAAAGGGCTGCCACAGTTTCTTTTGAAAGAAATTGGGAAAAATAATTGAAAGAAATTGATAGTCCTGGAATATTCCATCCAGCCTTTATAAATAATAGAACATCAGCATTTTCACTCAAAATTACCTTGTTCCCTTTTTTTTCCCCAGTGTTTTCTGACAGCAACCTATATTTTTCATCAGACCTGACTTATCCACAAGCCAAACTGTCCAGCTCTCTTTTCAAAACTGACTTGTTGGACTGCAAGATGATAAACACCTATAATTTAATTTGCATCTGGTAATATCCCTTTATTTTTAGAAAGAACATGTTTCTCCTCATGTTGTTATCTCATAATTCAGTAACTGCCTGCCTTTGGCCAGCCACAAGAGCTTTCAGCTGGCTGGGTTTTTTTAGCAAGGTTTGGAAATGGATGTGAGTAAGAAAGGACTTCTGTCTCTTCATCTGCTGGTCCCACTCATTTTGTAAAATAAAGGCCATCTGGATCTTATTTTGCACTGAAGAATGTACAGCATGTACAGATTTTTTTTCCATGTGAGAGACAGCATTCAGTTACAACTGCTTGGATTGTAAGCCTGAAAATCTTTGTGGCAAAATACCTGGCTTCAAGTTCTGCTTTCTAAAAACAAATGCGAGCTAAGCCTGATCTTGTGGGTGAAGGGGAGGAGGGTGGTGGATGGCATGTTGGAGAGCCTGGGAGTTTTGAACAACCCACTCTCAGCAATTAATGTATTGTCCTGAACGTCACGTGGCCCATTTTAATGACAGGTCAAATCCCATGACCCTGCAGCATTTCTGGTGAGAATGGATCAAAACCTTAAATAAGACATATAACAGCTTCAAGCTTGGAGAAGAAAAAAAAAACAAACAAAAAAAAAATACAGCCGGAAAGGAACTTGAGGAAAGCATAAATTTAGCCTGTGGTGTACTGTGTACTCAGTGTGTGCTGGCAGAGAGGGTGGGGTTTGTTATTGTGAACTTCTCTGCTTTGCAATAACAACTCTCCCAGCAACTGCTGCCCATGCAATCATCGCCATCATCATCATAATCATCATCATCATTCAGAAAGAACACCTGGTCTCCGTGGGAATATTGTGTATATAACATAGGTATGAGACATTTTTGCACCTGAATTGTTATATGCATATACTTAAAAAAAGTTGTTTTAAGGTTGGTGGTGGCTTATGTGGTAGGTGATGCCTCTTCTAGGAGCATGGCAAGGCTGAAGTGAGTAAGAAGGGGCTCATGGTCGTGTCATGCCCCTTCATCCCCAGCATGGTAGGCTTTGAGGGACAAGGAGCCCAGTCCTATAATGGCATCACTGAGCCAGCCTTTGCATTTCCTCACTTTCTAGGGGAAAGGAGAGCTTGTTTCTCTGCCAATACAAAAGAGTATCTCATTTATTCCCATTTGGGGACAGAGCAAAATTCCATAATCCTAAAACTGAATCTAAAAGCACGCCACAAGATTATCCTATATTCTGTGAAGTAAGGGACCAAGTTATGCTGGAAGACCCAAGCAGGAGGCCCAGGTTCAGTATGAAAGATTGATGGACAGGTAAGCCTGGCCTGGGCATTTACACCCAAACTTACCTCTAAATTAAAGCACTGCTTGCAAGTGGGAAGAGGAAGGGATAGTTTGACACATGTCTATTCTCTCTTGGGCTATTTCAGGTCTATTAAGCCAATGATAATTAAAAAACAAAAAAGAAAGAAAGATAAACAAAAAATGCAGTTCAAAATAAAGCATTTCAAAGGTGGAGTAAAGATTTATAAGCTACCTGCATGCTGTACATATTTGAGCAGTCCTGAGGAGAAACTCCCAAAGCAGCAGCATAAACTAAACATGGCAGGCTGAAGTCTCCTATACTCACTCCAACTTCTGCTCTGTGTGTCTGAAAGATAGTCACAACATTTTTTCCTGCTAGTTGCAGCCATTTGTTTTGTTTCCACAGAACATTTAGGTGTCTCCTTTCTCCCTACAATTAAGAGCAAAAATAGGAACCTCTGTAGGGGGATGCTGAGACAGGTGTCTGAACAAGACAGGGTCTGTTGCTGTCTGGACATCATCCATAATGGAAATCTTGGCAACTGGCAAGCCGAGTTGTTGAAATGCTCAGGAGACTTCTGTCACAAAGATACACACAGGATGCTGGACTCACAAAAGGGCTCAGGAAGCTCAGCTGTTGTTGATTATAAGATTTCTTTTGCTTTTCTCAAGTGTATATAAGCCAACAGATTTAAAGCCTCTTTGTTTTCCTTCAGCCACCACCTAATGGTACATTGCTGACATTCATGCTTCACACACTGTTCACATAACTTGTTTTTCAAATTGCATCACTTCTTAAGATTGGGTTCACCTTCCCTCAGTCCCAGACAGAATGGAAACATTTCTCCCAGATGATTTTATTTATTAACAATTCCATTATTTAATGTTATCAGTCATTGAATATCTGTTTTATCTCTCACACATATAGTCACAATTATTACCAGACTACATCTTTTAAAAGTATGTTTGATCTGTCCCTTGTGATGTGTTTCACAAAATCACTGCCAAAAAATACTGAGGCAGTTTGTGGGAAGCTACAAAAAGTTCAGCCTGCACAGCCTGCTTCATTAGGTCTAAGATTATATTTTGATTCTAAACTCAAACAGTGCTCACTGAAATGCCATCAATCAAGATAACAAATGAATTTTTATATGCCATATGTTCTCCAAGTGGAATTTTAATGAGATATTAAAATGTGCTTTAAAGCTCAGGTTATACACAAATATCTTAATGTTAAATATGTCAGTGYCATACAAAATATTYRACTAAGTCAAACATCTACATGAGAGTTTATGGGTTGCATTAATGGGAAATGTCTTTTAAGGCTAAACTTGCCTCTTTTAAGGGTAAACATTAACCTGCCCATGACTAAGCTAGTGTAGATTTCTGCTTCTTCTGTGAAGAGTTACATACGTTATGTTGTATTTTATAGATTCATCAACCTATTGTTTTTGTCTTATCTGGTACTGACAGCTTCTACTTTAGGCAGTAAGATTCTAGAGGTGATTTTCTGTATTTCTTAGATAAAATTGGCCTTTAATTTTATAGAAGCATCTTCATTTTCTTCTTATCTTTGTGCCTAGCCATAATACTAGCTATTCATTGCCTATGCCAATACTAGGGTTATTTGTTCATTTGGGGAATTAAAAATCTATAAAATATTGAGCTACGAGCATCTCACAGGCCTCCCTTTCCTGTCTTTGTCAAGGCTGATGGCCAGGTCTTCTGGTAATGTTAGAGCTCCCAGGTGGTGGTCATGCAGCAGGCAGAGCTTGCACAGTCTTGCTTCCAGCCACAAAGGTGTTTAATGGGGATCCCACACTTCCTTCAATTACCCAGAAGGAGGCAACTTGTTGTCATCTTTCTCCCACTTGTTGTAAGCTCCAGCTGTGGGAACTGAACTGCATCCTTTTACACACTACATCTTATCTCAGCAGATTTGCTGATGACACCAAGCTGAGTGGTGTGGTTGACACACCTGAAGGATGGGATGCCATCCAGAGGGATCTGGACAAGCTGGAGAAAGGGATCCATGGGAATCTCATGAGGTTTCACAAGAGCAAGTGCAAGGTGCTACACCTGGGTGAGGGCAACCCCTGCTATCAATCCAGGGATGAACACATGGAGAGCAGCCCTGCTGAGGACTTGGGGGTGCAGGTGGGTGAGAGGCTGGACATGACCCAGCCATGAGCACTCACAGCCCAGAAAGCCAAACGTGTCCTGGGCTGCATCCAGAGCAGTGTGGGCAGCAGAGAAGGGAGGTGCTCTCTGCTCTGGTGAGACCCCACCTGCAGTGCTGCACCCAGCTCTGGGGTCCCAGCACAGGTAGGACATGGACCTGTTGAGTCCCTTCTGTGAGGAAAGGCTGAGAGAACTGAGATCATTCAGCTTGGAAAAGAAAAGGCTTTAGGGTGACCTAATTGCAGCCTTCCAATTCCTGAAAAGAGCCAGCATGAGAAAGGGAGAGGGAATTTTTATTAAGAAGCATGTAGTGACGGGATAAGGGGGAATGGCTTCAAACTGAAAGAGAACAGGTGTAAATTAGGAAGAAACTCTCTGCTGTGAGAGGGATGAGGCACTGGAACAGGTTGGTCAGAGAAGCTGTGGRTGCTCCATTCCTAGAAGYGAGTGTTTGAGATCAGGCTGGATGGGATTTTCAGCAACCTAGTCTGATGGAAGGTGTCACTGCCCACAGCAGGGGTGATGGATCGTTAAGGTTTTTTCCAGCCCAAGCCATTCTGTGGTGTTGTGATTCTATCCTTCTGTGATTCTGTGATCTTACAAAGAGCCTGTAGAAGTCATATGAATCATTGTATTTCAAGATATGCAGCTCTTGCACAAATTTTCTCACATGGTCTTAAAGAACCTCAAATAATGCTATAAGCAGAGCTATGTAGGAACTTCTTTATATAAAAATTTTATACTTTTTAGAATCTGAACATTCAGCAGGCAGTCCAGTGGAGCTTTATTGGGAAAACTGAAATTTCAAGTGGGGAATGAAGGGAGGAGACAGACTGAAATAATATTTACTGAAATAAAAGATAACTTGGTGTCAGGGCATCCCAGTCTACATCTGGGGCTTGACTCACATAAAATGTGCCTTTCTTTTTGATTTGGGCATTATTTTCTTGGTTTGATTTAATTTAAGGTGAGTAGGGGGAATTTTTTGTTTTCTTCACTGAAAACCTGCTTTTAGCCAAGACATTACGAAAGTAGGATAGAAAAAACAAAAAGAAAAAAAAGAAAGTAAAGAACCCAAGAACCCCCTTGTACTGGAAAGTTTCATGGGATGTGAAAATTATTTGCTGCTTAGCCTGAATAGTAAAACCTGGCAAAATCTCCACGGCTGTTCTTGAGTGTCTCCCTGGTGCTGGGAGTTAAACACATCAGAGGGAAAGGAACGCAGCATGAGTAACATGATGAATATTCATGTCCTGGATGTGGCTCTTGGAGTCAGCAGAAGTAAGTTTATGCCAGATTTGGTGGTTCAGCCCAGACGAAAGAGACTTTCAAAGAATCCTGTGGAAAATCTGTTGTTCTTCTACTGACTGAAAGACTTCATACCTCTTCCAGCTGGTGACTCAATAGAATGATTTTTGCTTTAAATATACAAAGAATGCAACTGGGTTTAGTGTGTGTGTGCAAGCTCATAGATGTGAATGAAAACAAACAGAGACCCCAAGTAATTTTTTTTTTCGTTTTTTGAGTGACTCTGAGGTGCTGTAGACATTTATGATGCTTTTTTTTCCTGGTACTAACACAGCTAGTGCGATTGACAACCACTAAATTCAAAAAAGCTTTTTACTTGTTTTCTTCTTTTTATTTATTTTTAACCCCTGAGTGCTTTCAAGCCAGTTAGACAGAATCTTAGTGAGTGTGGAAACAGCCCTGCTGGCTGACTGCAAGCAGCTTCCACATCTCAACATGTGCACAAAGACAGCCCTGAACAGGGCTGGCAGCTCTTGAAATTGCAGAGCCTCCTCAGCTTTGCCTGGTGGAGCTCTGCCTTTCCCCCTGCTAATCATTTCCTGCTCCCTCCATCCCGTTCCAAGTGTGTGGGCCCAGAAAGTACTGGCAGTCCCTCAGTCCATTGTATGTCTGGGCTACATATTATTTACATTACAGTAGTTGCAAATGGCTCCAGTTGGGACCAGGGCTTGTTTCTTTTCTTTTGGTTTTTTGTTTTTTGGGGTGTTTTTTTGTTGGTTTTTTTTTTCCTTAAACATTTAACAAATAAGAATGAAAAGTTTTTGGTCTAAAGAGATCTGAACTGTGAGCTAGGAGAGTGGCTATGACAAAAATATCCTGTGAAAAAGCAGGGAAGAGAAAGATGAGAGAGTGAGAGCAAGTGACAAAGTACAAGTTTGGCTTTGATCTCACACCTGCTCCTAATAGTTTTTTAAACACATTTTTTAACTTTTAGCATTCTAAGCCACTATTTCTCGTGAACTGATACCAACCATAATGCTAGAATGATTTGATGTGTGACACCATGAACTGTAAGCAAGTTGAGAACCATGCTTCCCCTAAAAGTGCTGCCAATGACCCTATTCTTCTCACTCTTTCAAAATTGAAAGGAAAACATTTGAGGAACTTATTCTGTGACCTGTCAAAATGATCTCATGTGTTAACTATCCCACGCACTTTATCCACATAGAGATAATGAAAGGAGCCAAAAGAGATCCTGTTAAAGAATTTACCTTTATGATCTGCCCTCATAATCCTTTCCCTCATGGATAAAGGATCAGAAAAATAAAAATGTGCTCCAAAATTTAGTGCATGGTGAAAAAAAGGTATCTCAATAAAGACCTTGATTTCTTCGATATGATATTCTACCTCATAGTGGTAACAATGCATCCAGCTTGGAAAAGCATGGAATGTATCATTGTACATAGGCTTTGTTGACATTATTGGGATTGCTTTAGGGTTAACTGAATATGACTTCTAAGGACCCACTGATCATTTATAATAACAGGATCAGAAGAGGAATAAAGAAAGTGTAATGTTTCAATTAGCTGAAAACTTTGTGTGCGTATAGACATTGCAAGAAAAAGGAGAAAGAAATTATACTCTCACAACATGATAAAAAATGCCATTTTTTCCTGGTATAATAAGGCTTACTGGGGTATATTGATATGCTAAAAACTTACTAGAAGGAATATTTATTGTTCAGTAAAAACAAGTGAGGGAGATAAGGAAGGGCAATTTAAAATCACCACATTACCATGATGAAAAAAGGTTAGCAATGGAAAGGGGAACACATGTGGGGACTACAATGAAGGAGGAGGCAGATCACCATGAATACCCAACAAGAGGATGAAGCTTTATGTAAGCACCCCACTAAAAAGACAGAATCTGCTGGGAGTATTTTAGTCAAACACTTTGTCACTGGGAAAATAAATTAACATGATATGGATATGTGGTGATTCTGGAGGTGCTGGAAGCAGCAAGAAGGAAGAATTCAAGGAAAGGAAGGATGGAATAGATGAGAATAAAATGTTGTAGGTAAATTAGATGAAAATCACTGTGAAATTGTTAAGTTCATGATCTTTAGAAAATAAGGGGAGTAGCAAAAATGCTAATGAAATTCAAGACCCAGACCTCATAAATTCAGAGACTGGAAGATAAAGCCACAAAAAAAAAAAAAAAAAAAAACCCAAAACAGCAACAACACATAAGGAGAAAGAGCACTTTCCTGGACAGGAAGGACTTGGGCATGGGCTGTCTCAGTGTGGAGAGAGAATGACAAGATGGAGACCCGTTGGTTAAAATCACAGTTTTATCAATAATCTCAAACCTATGAGTGTCAAAATAAGAAACTGGAAACTAAGCAGAATAACAAGGATGAGTATGAAAGAAAAGCACAGGCATGTGGGGACAAGAGAAGAAAGGGATGCTAAGGATGAACAGAGATGTGAGTCATAGTCATTCAGTAACAGGAGTAAGAAGAAGATGAAAAGGTTACAGATGAATTAAGAAAACAGAAAGGTTTAATCCCTTCATCAATAAGAAGGTCAATGACAATCATGCAGACATCATTATTAACCTCAGTAACACAGGAATGAGATCTCAGGTTAGAGCAGGGAAAGAAGAGTAGAGAATATTTACACAGGTTGAATTGCTTTAGATCAACAAACTCAGATGAAATTTGCCCCAGGGGTCTTAGCAAATAATGTCTCTGGGGACAGTTTCAGCCAGTTGTCTATCTTATGCAATACGAGGAGAGCAGGTGTGGGTCCAGAAGACTGTAAAAGGCAAACTTTGAAGCAGTTTTAGCTGGAAAATGAAAATAAATATGACACTACAAAACACTGCAACTGTTTCCCTAATATTTTGGCGCATTCATTATCGCTTTACAATCTAATTGAACTTGGATGTCTTTTTCACAAAGGTTGCTTTAACTCAAACCAAAATTACAGGGAAATGGGCTGCTTTAACTCAAACAAAAATTACAGGGAAATTTGTGAAATAAAGTATATAGAATGGAGAATTTTTCTATCTGGGAAACTCTCAAATATTTGGGGTGTTGCAAAGGTGGAAAAAACAAAATCAGGGCAGTAAGTAAATGCAATGAGCTAATCATCCTGTCTCCATAGAAACAACAGTGTTGAAGTAGTACTCATGAAATACAAGGTACATTTTAAGATATTTATTATTGTTTAAGACAAAGAAAGAGGTAATGAAGGGTGATTCATCAGAGATAGGAACGGAGTGATTGGAATATGTGGGCTCAAAAATAATACCTAGCTTTACTTCACCCTTTTACAGCCCCTCTTGATCTTGCAGTTAGAGACTCCACTCTTCTCCAGAGAAAGCACAGTAGCACTTTCTATCTCAGCAGACCTGAAGAAGATGGTAGATAAATGAAAAGTAATTATTAGATTTTTGAAGATCAAGGTTTTTTCAAGTCTTTGGTATTTCTGAAATTCCAAGAATAAAATAATAATCTCTATTCCAGTTTCCTTAAAAATTTTTTTTTTCTTTTTCAATTCTCTTAATTAATTTTACTTAAAAATTGAGTTACTATAAGATTTCCTATTGCAAGCACTCATGTTTTGAAGTCCTATCTTTTGAGAATTAGCTGGTTATTTAATTGTAATGAACAGAAAATTAAAGCAGATATTCTGTGAAATTACTTCTATACCACACAAAAAAGTAGAAGTGATTTGGGGTTTCAGATGTAAGACAAGTAAATCTTAAGCTGCAGAAATATAACTTGTTTGCTAGTTAGTGAAATGTATTTCAGCTTTTAGGTACAGGTTAAAAGTCTAAACACTCAAGTTCTTCTCTTCTAAGAATGAGTCTTTGAAAAAATGAGTGTTTCTCTGAGGGAATACATATTGCCTCTTCAGAATTTCCAAAAAGACTACATTAATGCAGAGAAGTCATAGAAATGAGAGGGGCTTTATGTCAGCTACAGTTGATTAGCAAACATTTCTACTCAACTCAAATCACCCTTTTTTTTTTATATCATTTTAGGAATGCTGTTCTCAAGATATTCTGAAAGTGTTTCCAGAAAGCAGCTGGATTTTAATAGATATAGTATTTTGATTTCAAATTTTGAATATTCATGGTAAAATAATATTGATTTTAAGATGTCTGTTTTCCTGGTACTTTTGCCCATTTTGTTCAACAAGTTTATTTCATCAGAAAAATATTTTCTTCAAATAAAGACAACTTTTATTCGATAGACAACCCATTCTTCTGTTGTTTATTCATTTAACATTACCACTTTTCCTAAATAGTTTTATCTACATCTTTCTGGATGTTCTAGCACTTCCATGCTCTAGCAGTCATGGAAGCTGATGATCTTCAAAAAAGTGACTGGCTTCTGAAAGCCAGTGCTGCCAGCACAGCAGAGCACACATGCCACCTGTGAGTTCAGTGGAGAATGACCCAGAAGTGATTTGAAGCTGCTCTGTAGCTCTCTCCCACATTGACTTGAAAGTTTCTGTGTTTTTTCTGTGTGTAGCCTTTTTCTGCTTGCAAACAGCAGGACTCATTTGGTCCTCTTTGAACCAGAGAAGCAAATGTAGAGGTTAATGACAACACCCACCCCCCCAGCTGTACATCTCCACTTCACTCAGTGTGTCCTCTGACAGCTCTGGGCTGCTCATCACTTGAGGGCTGGAAACGGTCCTATAAAAAATTGAAAAGTTTTTTTGTTTTCAGAAAGTAGCGAACTTTATCCTTTTTCAAGCAAACTTTTCCAATCATTTCTTCCCCTAAACCAGGATGCTATTTGTAGTCAAGGCATGGCTTAAATATGCCATCCAAATCCAACAAACCTATTACTTTAAATTTTACCTTTCAGCTACCACTTTTTGTTTCATAAGGTATTTCTCCATAGCAGAGTTCAGAAATATTTTATCTGGCTTAGGTAACTTTCCAAAGTGTTTTTTCTTTAGTATTAAAACTTTCTTGTCTTATAAAGGCAAATGCAAAAATCTACTCAGTATTTGAATGTCTTGTACTCTTGTATGAACTTCCTTTGTCTGAAGTTTGTATGGCTTCATCTAATGTAAGCCAAAGGGGACAACTCCATTATGAGAGAAAAACAACAACTGTAGAAAGAGATAACCGAGTCCTTCCAGCAGTTTACTTTGATTCCTGAAAAAAAAAACTTAAATGCTGATTTTGGAGACATTAAAAAAATCTTATTTAAATTCAAGGTACTGCTCCATATTCATAGGAAATAGGTAAAAGAAAAAGCACAGTTGCAAAACACAAATGAAAATTAAATATGTAAGCACAAGATCAGCTGATCATCCTTCCCCCAACCATAATCAATTTTCATTAACCTTAAAAAACGTATGTGTAAATTCCATATTCTCAGAAAATCTCTGATGTCTTTTTGTCAGAATGAGATCATCTATTTACAATTACATTACCCCAGAAGACTCTGAAATTACAAGGATTTTCAAGAGATGCAGGTATTTGTGACATCCCACAGTGTTGCACCCTGGGGTGGCTTTAGGCAGAAAGAAAAGCCTGAGGCTGTTCATAATACAGAGAGAGAAGGGGGAAAATAGAGTGGTTTTAATTCTTCATCTTATCTGACAGGATAACCAGCATCTCCAAAGAGCTGACCTGTTTTTCATCACTGATCACGTGTTGTTGAGCCTCAATTCCACAACTCCACATAGGATATTAGGAACCTTGCTGGCTTCCAGCATAATTTATCATTCATATTCTGAATGCCTTTATCTGTTCATTTGGAGGCTCATCCAATGGGTGGAGGTAGGGAAAGTTTGAACAAAGGTGACACCTCTGAGTAGAGGGGGAATCAGATTTGTGTACAGCAGCAGCACAAGTCCTGTGGGGATGCTCTGTTTAAGGGATGATGAGGGAGATAAAAGCATTTGTAAGATATATTACTAAGTAAGCTCTATTAAAAGACCAGCTCCAGAAACCGGCAGTCTTGTCATGAAGGCCAGCCCACAAGGCCTCCACTCCTCACACATGCCACTGTACCTTTTCCCTAAAGAAGGTCTTTTGACACCTGTCCTTTACAATGTTCTTTTCCTTGAATAAACTGATGCAAAAGTTGTGGGCTTGTGCGTCACTCACTCATTTAGACTCACCATAGAGCATGGAGTTTCCAGTGGGCTGATTGGCAGCTTGGTTTGCATGGGGACCAAGAGGAAGTTTCCCAGCACAGCAGGTAAAGAGTACTCACCTCAAGATACTGAATCAGCCCTTTCTCCCTGCACAGGTGTCTGATATCAATATAAGATAGCCAGATGTCTAATTTAGACTGCCACAATCAACTTGGTGGGGCCAGGCACTTATATCTCAAGAGTCACAGTAATGAAATGAGACAGCTAAAGTGGCAAAGGAAAATCTGGCTTAAAATCTATCGAGCAGCAACTCAGTATTCACATACCCTTAATGAGTTGTCCAATTTTCTGGGAAGAGGGACATCCCAGTGCTTTCTCATGAGTTTACACATTTATATTTTTAGAATTACTCAGTCCCTTGAGCCTCTCTATCCCAACAGTTAGAAAGTTCTCCTAGGAGAGAAAATATTCACCTTCAAATGCTACTCTTCAGCCCCTCTCTAAAACATACTCAGTGCTTAAAATGTAGTGTCAGTGCTCCACCTTTCCACAGATGTATCTAGGTGACATGTCACAGTTCGGAATGTGTGATGAAGCCCTGCCTTCCTGCAGGTGGCTGAACACCTGCATGCTTCTGGGAGGTCATGAATTAATTTCTTATTTTGCTTGGCTTGCACGTGTGGATATTTTCTTTAACAGATTTTTTTACAGATCTATCAAACTGTCTTGATCTCAGCTCATGAGTTTTCTCACTTACTTTTCTGATTTTGTACCCCATCCCACTGAGGGAAGAGTGAAAGACAGTATGGTGCTCATTGACAGCTGGGGTTAAGCAAAAACAACCAGACTGTGCATAAACTAGGTAGTGTAATTTGTCTGACATACCCACCCTAATTATACACAGTTGTTGGTGTCTTAAAAATGTTATTGACAAATAATCACAATCCAGATTGTAGATAATCATCTACTTTGTAATAAAGAAAAAAGAAAAAAGAAAAAAGAAAAATAGAAATCAGCCTTGCTTACATATAATCAAGCAAAGACTCAGACTAACCAGTGTGCAATATAATTTTAGCTCACACACTCACAAGAAGCCAACCACACTACCTTATGTGACCATTTCTTAATTTTAAATATAGAGACAAAGAGTCCAGCTTCTTCTTTTTAAACCAATTAAATGAGTAAAGTTCTTCAGCATAGTGCACATTCTACCTTTTCTGCTAAATGTCTTACACCCATTACAAACTTGGTTTTAAATTGTTGCTTTATTCATTTTCCTGAAATATCTTTGCAGCTCATTTATGAGTCTGCTTAAATATATGACTATCCATAAAGTCAGCACAAGGACCATAGGAAAGTGGAACCAAAGTTGTCACTGCATGAATTGACATTCATTGACCATTCATTGACCATTCATTGACCATTACATGAATCTGGATTTGGTTTGGGGTTTTTTGTTTTGTTTTCTAACAAATATGCTTCAGTTCTTTTTTTTTGGTTTCATGGCTGCTGAGCCTTGAGGATATGTGAGTCATATTTCAATTATATCTTTATTGCATCAGGGCAAGAGTAATACTCTAAAAGAGAAAGGTAAGAAGAAAAAATGAACAAGAGCGGTTGGAAGAATGAAGAGGTGAAAAGACAGATATTGATAGATGTTGTCAAATGATCAGTGGTCCCAGCTGTTCTCAAAGTCCCATTCAAGCAAAAGATCTTGGTAACAGAAGGCAACCTGGGACCTAAGTACAGACAGGAGCAGAAAGCATAAAAATCATAATTGCTTTCTATTCCTCAAGTAGAGGAGAGACAGTAAACAAGGCTGAATATCAGAAGGGATTCAGGATGGGAAGAAAAGGTGTGGCAGATCTTTCTTGCTCAGCACAGTTTCCAAGCCAGGAAGTTGCACTTGACATACACCTCTCTCRCCAGGAGGCAGGAAGCTCCCACCTGCCAGGATGAGAGTCCATGGAAGCTCCTTGAGACAAGATAAAATTAGTGAACTGTTTTGTGCTTTCCCACAGTCACAGGCAGAGAACTGTTTATCCTCCGTCCCTGCATACTCTCTCGTGTGCCCCCTTCTTCTTATTCCAGCATCAGCTTCCAAGGTTGGACTTCATCTACTCCCTCTTTTTATTTTTTCCTTTCATTTTCCTCTGGATCCCCTGATGATGGCCTCTTTGCACACCAGTGCAGTTTTAAAATTGCAAGAAATTAAATTTCAATTTCAAACACAATGGCAGGTGCATCTTTTTCTACTCTGCTGGTGGAAGAAGAATAGCAGCTGCCCCACCAGAACAATAAAATTCTGCTTTCTGTGGCTCACTGTCAGTGAACATTCATGCATAAATATAATATTTGGAGGTCCCAGGGGTGGCATTTATCATCTCTTATCAGCTCTGCTGCACACACCAGAATTTGATAGGACACTTAGAAGGATGATAAAAGCTACTATCAATCTAAGTAAAACTATTAAGAACAATAGTAAAAATATCAGTAGAGTCATGGAAAATCAGCAGCTATATTATTTTAATGCTCATTTAATTATTCATTTCTAAAATCTTTCCTTCTTCTCCTTATGATAAGGACAGCTAAGATAGCATATATGAATTTTTATATTAACCTGGCATATTAATGTCCTTTTGTATGCCTGAAAAAAGATCAAAATATCTTTTAATTAATTTTGAAAAAAAGGAAAATAAAAATGAAATTAAATATAGCCCTCCAATGTAATTTCTTGAACCCTTTTAAACATCTACACCACAGTGCACATTCACATCCATATCTGGCCCATTTCATTCCAAGTGTTTGCAAAGCAGTAGTATACATAATCATGCTAGAATTATTTTGGGACTTATTACCATTGTAATAGTCTGGTGATCTGCCTAGTTCCATATCCTTTCTCAGGCAGTGCTCTATGGCAGATGTTCCAGAGGAAAACATTAAATTCCCTATAGTGTACTTGACACTTGTGTAATATTACTGCTTGAGGGAAAATTTAAAATTTTTCCAGTTGATAATCAGCTCACATATATTGAAGCATGAGGACAGATAATGACAGATAATTGTTATCCTACCCAGTGTGACTGCAAATGACATTTTAATTCCTGAGCCTACTTTTCTGAACCATACTGATTRCTTCTTTTCAATAGTACCCTGTGATTGTTAGTTCCCAGGGCTAATGTGTTGCCTTTGGTTCTGTTCTTGTGGATCTGAATGAACACATTTCAGTTTCATCCATTCTCCTTTTCTGTGTATTTCTGGTTTTTGCACAAGTAGYRCAAGATGAAGATTCTYGCTGTCCTCTATTGCCTCCATAATATAAATCATTTAAAATGCCTATATGGCATCCATTTTTACCTCTTGACTCCTCAAAATAAAAAGGTTGTGTAATTAAATAATTCTATTCAGAAATCACACCGTTAGATCTTTCCTTTCAAATCCACCAATAACCCAGATAGGTCTGATCTCTCTTTTTGCAGCTGAAATGAAAGCACTCTATGAAGAYACAGTAATAACAGTAACTAAAGACAACAGTTTGCTCTTTGTAACTGTACCTCACCATAGTCTTACACAAGTTTATCTTAAATTAGCAGTGTTGACTGGCAGTTTTGTTTGTCAGAAGGCTGCATAGTGTTTCATTTCCAGCTGGGCTCAAAACCACAACATAATCCCACTCAGAGAAGCAGYAGTAGCTGCATGAGCTGGCCATTGCAATATTTTCAGAATTGGTAGTGCAGGTACATGCACTACTGCAAAGTACACAGGGAAATATGCCAGTCAATGAGGACATCCATGTCACTTAGAAACCACTGGCAGCTGGAGGATCAGCCTCTCTTCCTCCCTGTGGTGCTCAGGGAATTATCAGCAGAGACTTTCCTTGCACATCTCTGTGAGACTGTATGACTGCAGTATCTTAAACACTGAAGGGATGTCAGGAGCACTTCCAGTGAGTCTTTCCACACCATAAATATATAATTGCTGGTCTCAGATTCCCACATGTTGAAATCCATTCACTGGAAAAGATATCACTTGAATAGATACTTCTCTGGAAAAAATGTGTGCTTTGTGGACAAGGTCTAGTGATACTTGTCCAGTAAAAAGAAAGCTTTTTTAAAGCTTGGCTATCCAAATTATTTCCTTTTGTTTAGAAGGGAAAAGGAAAAAAAAAAAAGAAACAGAAAAAAAATACCCAAGATATAGTTCTGGTTCTTTTTATTACACAGGTTTGATGGGAAACCAAAAAGAACCCATTTTACCTTTCAAAAGGAGAGGAAAAAAATAAGGTCAGYTCTCCAGAACTTCTTGATGTACTGGACAAGGAAATACGCATGAAGCTTTAAAGGTAGGAGGCATACTGAAGCCCCACAGGGAATAGAAGTCAGTGGGGTGCACGGATGCTTCCTTTCAGAATGATACCAGGGGGGTTAATGTCTGGCCTGGTGATAAAAACCTGGCATCTGTTACAGAAAACACAATGAGCATTGTTGTCATTGAGAGAATGGCTCTGTTTTTCCTGGCATGAGTTACTGTTTGGAAGCTGGTTTAAAATAGAAAAGAAAAAAAAATCYCACTCTCCAAACTCAAAAATAAAGGGCTATGCCAGAATCATGTTCTCCACTGTATTTTTAGGAAATGTTATTGGTTCATTGTTCTGACAACATTATTTACATACTTTAAATACAAATGCTGCTGAAATTCTGAAATTATACAGGCTCTGATATAGGCACTAACTACTGTGTTGACTGAGCATATGCTCAGAAATACAGGCTGTCTTCCCAGGTACAGGGCACTAGTGCTGCTGCACTTTCTCCTTTGCCAGTGGAGAGACTGACCTCCCCCATGCAAGATTCAGAGCAYCCAAGTTAAGAGCCTCTTCACACTGTCCCTAGATAAGGCTCTCTTTTTTCCATTAGAGATTGGTCCATTAATAAAGTTCATCTTTAGATTTCCCTTCCAAAGCACGTGAATTATTCACATGTGCAATGGGATCACACCCTACCCTCTTCACTGACTTCCCATTATTATGTGATTTTTTTCTCCAAAGAYGAAGAAACTCTCTTTGCACCTTCTTGTCCATACACATTAACAAGATATAAAATATACCCTTCTGCTATGACATAGCATCTCAGTTTACACCCAACTAGACCACACACTCACTGGCTTTGGTACCAAATGCAGGGGAAGTAGACAGCAGGCTTTTAATTTTTCCTGCTAACTGCTCTGTCCCTGTTCTGTTGCTCTATGCTATTCATTGTCTATCAGCTAAATAAACACAAGCAGGGGGAAAAGATAAAACCAAACAGTTCTTAACTCTTGGTTTCATTGTCATTGATTTCACCACTGTGAACCTTCAGGCYTAATGAAGAAAATAATCTCTGCAGGTGATGAGCAGAAAAGACAGCATATGTTATTTCCAGGCTGCATCACTTGCCTAAAAACAATGCAGKGGATCATGCTGGCTATGACCACAGCTTGCAATTAAAACATTGATTTCATTTCAGACAATGCTGCTAGTCTGACCCAAATACAGGAAGCCTAAACTGTTCAAAAGATGGATCAAACTGCGTCCTGTAGATGTGGTCAATAGCCAAGAACAAAGCAGCAGCCAGTGCAGTCCRTGCTCYTTTTACTTCCTGGGAGGTGACATGGAAACAGAGGTGATAACTTGAAATTACAGTAAGATTCAGAGCACCAGAGAGTCTCTGCTACCATTCCAGGTGCCACAGCAAGGAAAGTGTTGATACAGGAAAGAGTTACTACATAGAATCATAGAAGAATGGAATTGTTAAGGTTGGAAAAGACCTCTAAGTTCATCAGCTGCTTACCCATCATCATCATGCTATCACTGAACATGTCCCCAGATGCCACATCCACATGTTTTTTGGAACACTTTATCACACACAACCACTCCAGCTGTAGCCAAGATATGCCCACACCTCTGGTAAATCTGTGTCTGATTCAGTCAGATCCTCAGCTCAAACTGTTTGCTTTTTGGAAAGCTGAGACACATGCCATGGTTTTTTGAARCCATTCTCAAAAGCTTTATCTAGCTTCTATATTGCCTCACATGACAAGCAAGATACTGGACCTGATGGGTAAGCCAAGAAAAGTTCATTGAATCTCTTTGCAACTGGAAAATGCACTTTTAATTTTCTGCAGAGTTAAAACTGAAATTTCAGTGAAACAAATTGTGGGAGAAAGCAAACAAAAAATACATTGACTAAAGCAGTTTAAAAACAAAGCAAAAAAAAAAAAAAAAAACACACCTGAAACAAACAAAAGAAAAACCACACAAAGACAACCCAAATGTTGTTTTAGATTTCTTGCAATGTTTATTATTGTAGGTAACAAATTTCATTAAGCTATAATGCACTAGACACCACAAAGAAGTAACAAAGTGGCAAAAAGCCTRGTTCAAATTGGTCCAGTTCTTCAAAAATAATTTTTAAAGACAGGAAGTTCAGAGTTCTGATTTAATATATGGGAAATTTTAAATGTCATCTGCTTCATCCATTTTTAAATGTGCAGAATGCATAAAACACCCTGGGTAACCTCGAGCCACTATTTCAGCAGCATTATGCCACAGGAGACACACTTCAGTCCTTTGAACTGTACATGGATACCTAAATGTGCTTTGAACAGTTTGGATTCATCTGCAGATTCTCATCTCTGGGCACCCTCACTTGCCACTGGAAACCTGGAGTCTATTCCCTCYCACTCCATGCATCCCATAACTTCTGCCAGGAAACCAATCCTCATTTCAGTAGTAGCAGRGAACTGCCAGAAAATCTTAAATTGCAGAATTCAGTGGTTTCACAGTAGTGCAGAAGGGATCACAAAGTCTTTGYTGGTAAGCTGTGGAGTATTGGAAGTGTCCTGGGGTGACCCCTAAAGCAAGAAGAAAGATGTTGGCATCAGAAATGTGATGGACTGGGTTATGCTGTCAGCTAAGGGAAGGAGCTCTGCCAGTCAAGGAGCAGCCTCAGCACGAAGATCTGTCTACCCATTACCCACCATGAGTCATGAAAAGCTGGTATCTTCTTGTTCTGTGCCACCTCAGACACACCTTTTTTTCACAGGGAGTACTTTGAACAAGACCATTTCAGCAAAGGAAAGCCCACATGAGCATTTGTGGGTATATTTCAAGCCATTTCCTGCCACCTGATCATGTCTAGTAATGTGAAGCTGCGGTTTGCTGCTGGCAGCAGGTCTCCAAACATAGTACAACATGGTGGAGTTCTCCAGAATGGCAATCCCCAACCAATGACCCACAGTCAAAGAATTTATTGCATCCTCTGTGCAAACTGCCAGTGAGCTTAGTGTGAGTAATCAGCTAAGCAATGTTGATTGGTTCAAAGTGTCAGAGAACTGTAACTTACCCAAAGACATTTGCCATTTGCTAGTCAAACATATTTTTTTGTGTGTGTGTGGTTTTTTTGGTGGTTTTGGTTTTTTTTGTGTTTTTTTTTTTTTTTTTTTTTTTTTTTGCTTTTCTTTTTTTTTTGCTTTTCTGATCCTTGCAAGACTCTGGTTTTGTTTCTGTAAGTCCTCTGTAAGCATAGGAAAAGGTTATTGGTACCTACAGACCATTGCACAAGGGTTTCTCTTCACATGGGTGTTTATAGTCCACCAGAGAAAACACATTAAACTGCCTCCTTCTCTGGCAGCATCTGGATCTGCCACACCAAAGATATTCTCCTTGGCTGTGGGAATGGTGTTGTCAAACAGCCATCAACTACTCTCTTGGGATGTAACTAATCTCTCATATGAAGCCAAAAAACAGCTTGAAGACATATTGACAGCCCTATAATGGCTCCTACACACTGGGAAGCTCCCTGTTTGAACACAGCCTCCCAGATGTGATGGTGTTAAATAATCTCTGGTGAGATTACCTGGAGAGRATTGTTTAGAAGTTCCTGTTTTTGTCTGATGCTGTTTTCCTTTATTTCTCTTTTTTTCATGTACTTTCTTTACTCYTGAGGAAGGTTTTGTGTGATTCTGTAAATGACTGAAGCACCATTTCCTCARTCTTAACTGATCACTTCTTTGTGCAGTGTTCCATCCTTTCTTCCTGTGAGTCTTCCCTTTGTGACAAAACCACTGTTAATTGCACATCTTAGCTTCAAATCCAGGATCAAAGGTCTGGTGTTCAGAGTTTTTGCTCTTCAGGCATTTTCTTTTCTTTCCTTAATTATCAGAAATTTGCAAAACCACTAACTACTGGATTGAATTGATTTTTTTCTTCTGTAAGTGGTGGCAAAAAGGCTAATTGGAGATATTCTTAATTGAATTTATCTCATGTTTTGGGAGTTTGATATATTTCATTGTATCATTAAAAATCCAGCGATGGTTTTCAAGTGTGTTTACAGACACCTATGGCTGGAAGCCACASTGCTGAGGGAGGAAAGGCTGCCATGGTGTCACTTACACCATTCACAAGAGTGATAAAACTGAACCACTCCAGGCACGTAGTCTGTTCATACACATTTGCTAGGTTAAATGAAAAGACATGTTGTGTTCCTTGCCTATCAAAAATCTGTGCATGCATTCAGAGTGGACAGCTGGCATTTTCAAAAGCTGTTCTGGGCTTTTAAGAAAAAAAAATTATACTTAACTGGCATGAGAGACCTCCATTTCAAACACTGMCAAAGACAATGCTTGTGAGAATGCTTTGTTTCTCAGGGTAGAAAGGACTGGGGCGTCCATGTGCACTTCCCAACCATGTTCAGCCCTGTTTCTTCATCTTTTGTTAGCTTAAAAAAAAAATTATATGGGAGCTAGGGAGCTGAGGGATATATTTTCCTATTTTAAACGTAGGTTTACTCTTTTTCTTCTTTTGGAAATAARTTTCCTCCATGATTCAATTTTGGCAGCAAAACTTCACAAATTGATTACAATTTGAGAAACTGTTAAACATTACACCTTGCCATGCTGGGCCAAAATAACCCCRGATTATTCCTGGAATAAACAGAGTTATACTGAGAGTCAGACTATAAAGTGAAAACTGTGTACATGAAAGTAGAWATTACTAATGATGTACTTAAAACTTCCAGCCAAGGTAAAGAACTTAATGACACAGGGGTGGCAAAGAAAAGAATACCTTTTCACAGTATTATATTGAAGTTATATTTCTCATGTACAACGACAATAGAGCTTTCTTTGCCCGTAACAGTAGCCAATCAAAAAGAWGCAAAAATAGCAGATGACTAAGGCAGCATTAAAAACAAGCAGCATACCACATGCTTGGTGTCTGCATCAGCTAATTAATGCAAAAGCTGAAAGAATCAGCATTAAATACATTACATGGATTTCCTTTATGTAAGTTGGATTTGTTTGTGTTCAAGYTTATAGATAAACAGTTCATAATACAAGAAACTGCCTGTATGTTGTCTGCTCATGTGATGTTTTGTTTCTTGAAAGCTTCCCATAAGTAAAAAAAAAAAAATTAAATAAATAAAAAGCCCTTTCTATAGCTACATTTTATCATCAAAGACAATGGAAGTGAAGAATTATTGTTCACTCACCYACACACTGAAGAAAATTTTATGGCATTTCTACACCCTGATTGGCTGAAGATTCCAAGGGATAGATATATTTTCTTTCTTCTTCCTTTTGTTTCTTGTTTTTAGGAAAATTGAATACCCCCTTTTCTTGGTTTTTCCATTTGTCCATCCAAAACTTCTAATGGGATTTTACCAGAGGTGCTKAGAAACACTCCCAGACCATGTCGATTTGTGTGTGTGTGTGTTATTTCTGTTATCCAGGTATTTTTTAAAATATAAAAGAAGCATATTTTTCTGGTTTTGTTTTTTGAGGCAGTGAGGAAGAAAGACATTAAACAAACACATGTCATTAAGGTAATAAAATATCAAGTGAATTTCCTCTATATTTTAAGCTTATTATTTYTTCTACTTTGGTCACACACAGCTAAGAAGCATTTAAAGTGATGCAAATTATTAAAAAGGGTTATTACACAAACCACAGCTTCATATGCTACCCTTCCATCAGACAATCATTTTTCCCCCTCAACCACCACTTTCAAGTTCTATAGCTTAGTGTAAACATTTTGATTTTTTTTTTTCTTTCTGGAAGGCATGAAGATAAACCATGCATGAAACAACACATGAATGAATCAGCCTCTGGTCTAGTTACTGATGTATTAATCATTTATATCCTTGCATAATTTACAGAAACTGAAACTTTAGCTGGGCTTTGCATCCAGCTGAATGTAGCTTGTTTACACTCCAATAGGGTTCCATGTTCCAAAAAAGCTAATTTTTAGGGATTGCTCAAGCAGGATGAAAACACCTAAAGCTTTGTGCTAAATAGATGCAGTTAAGTGGGATCATCAGTCTCTTGGCTTCACTACATGGTCTGACAATTCAAAGGGAGTTTTGGTTCCAGGTTCCTGTAAGGCACTGAGAAATATCCCACATCCAGCTGTTCTACAGTTCCTGGGACTGTTGCTCAAATAGCCAGGATTCAGTTTCTGGGACTACCAGTGCCTAAGTAGGTGACTTTGGATCTTAAACTCAATTGTCCTCTGTCACCAACCTTAAAGAGAGCAAGATTTGATGCCACGAATGCAGTCACAATAACTATTCTGAACATTTTTTTAAAACTCCCTTATTACCATCATGTTCCCTTTTCCTTCCTGTATAATCTCTTGACATATATCACAGGGGTAAGGACTAATGGGAACACAATGCCTGCCAGATTCCCCCAGAGAGCTCCTCAGGGAATKATATTCTTCCTCCATTCATTGCCCYTCCTCACAAMTACACCTACAGTTCTCCCAAGCACCAGTGGAAGCAAGGGGCTTTACAGACTACCTGCCTCCATAGTCTGTCTTATTTTGGATTTCACTGGCCTTTGGTAGGGCACCTCTGTTCCTATCATCTCTCTTGGTTGCATTATCCTGGGGATATATCTTTTCTATTCTGAATTTTAAAAGATTCCAGGGAAGAATTTGTGTTTCTCTCAAGTATTTGTTTGAAGTGTTCAGATTTAGCAGTTACAATTACAAAASAGTGAAAGCCTATAAGTGAGGAGAGACTTTTCTGGATTGGAAGGCTATTTTCACTTTGATTGTTACTGTCAAAGGGGATTTCACAGCTATCCAYATTACATCTCACCCWTGCAGCTGACATCAGAGCAACCTTTGCTGCCCGAGTAAAAGGAGACTCAGGGAGATACATAATTCAGTTTTGTATGGCAAAGGAACAGAAAATGTATTTTCAGAAGCAGTCTAGAGCTCCACATTTAATAACATCTGTATTTAAAAAGAAACACTGGAGCGTGGCTTTAATGAGTTATTGTTATTTCCTAAAGGCACAGATGAAACGTTTGGTTCTGTTAAAGTCAGAAATCTCAGAACAGCCGTGTCCCATTAACACGGCACATCAAACATCACAGGCTGATTCTCAGTTCAGCTGAAGGCTGAGGATTTG
Organism: Alauda arvensis; assembly: GCA_902810485.1. Taxonomy (NCBI): domain Eukaryota; kingdom Metazoa; phylum Chordata; class Aves; order Passeriformes; family Alaudidae; genus Alauda; species Alauda arvensis. The sequence goes on along the minus strand of CADDXX010001022.1, from coordinate 114,632 downwards.
CATCACTGACAGCAGCCATGCACATGGTCACATACAGTCAGGAAATGAATAACTCGGCTTGAACGAAAGTGAGCAAGGGTGCAATAAAAACATATCCTGCAAAGGGATCTGCCAAGGGAAATGGGAGGAAAGCTGAGCTCACATGAGAATAACAAAGCCTGTCTCACTCTAGACCCCACTCCTCTGCAAAACACAGAACAGGAAAGCACCTGAAGCTCAAAATATTACCAGGGAAATATTTCCAGGCCAGTAACTCAGCTTGCATGAAAGTCTGTACCCAGGGTGCCAGGAGGGCACTGAAAGGTCCTTCTTGTTCTGAGAAGGCTGACTTCTGAGCAGAGCCCAGTCCTGGAGTGCAAGATGCTGATGAATATGTTTAGCTTGTCAGTCACCCAAATGGCAGTGCTAACTAAGAGGTCAAGACTGCTTGSTCTATATCTGCTTGTGAAGTAAGAAACTGTGTATTTTATTTGGCTAAGTCAAGCACAGTTTTAATATTTGTTTCTGTAACCACAGATGGATTTTGGAAGCATTTAAACAACAACCATGCACAGACAGTCTGTGAGAGATTACAAAAGCATGCAATCTTTTGGCATTTCTGATCTTCCCAAAGAGAAACAAACACAGACAAAAAAAAAAAAAAAAAAAAAAAAAAAAAAAAGGAAAAAAAAAAAAGGTGTGAGCCCTTTATAATGTACTACAATGAAGTGAGAAGAAAAAAAAAAGAAAAGAAAAGAAAAGGAAAAAAAAAAAAGGTGTGAGCCCTTTATAATGTACTACAATGAAGTGAGAAGAAGTTTAAATTCTGGTTTGGTTTGGTGTGCATTGTGTGGTACTTTGCCCTCAGTGACTTCAATCTGTCACCTCAGGCAGAAAGAAACTTCATTGACCTACCTGGAAAATGAGCTTCCAGAAAGGAAATAGTACCAGTCAGTCACTAAGGGGTTAAAAAGAAAATATACCTACTCTTGCTTAAAAATTAAACAGCTTTTCTTTGTGCCACTTTRGTGACTTTCAGCGTCATAGAATATCTGGTGATAACATGAACATGCCCCACCTGTTTGCAGAGAGATGTTTGTGTTGTACAGGCATATGCCTTGTTGACATCTTTGGCCACCTACTTTCTTGCATTGCCTGGTTAGTATTTTATTGATTTTTTGCACTATCATCACAGTAATTAAAGTCAGAAGTATTTTATTGTGTGGACATCTGCAGTGAGTTGTGACACCCGACCTAGGCAGTGCACATGAATATCTTTTATTTATAAATATATCTTTTATTTATAAATCTTGTGACCTGAAAGTAGAATTCTTTTAAAATAATTTGCCATCACAGATAAGAACTAAACCAGATTACAATTAAATTAAATAAAAGATAAAATTAATTATTTCTTCTCTCAGACTGCCATAAAATGGCAAGAAACTTCAGTGCATTTGGCAGAGTACTCCACTTCCTCATGGGAATATTTGTGTGAAATGAAAGGTACATTTTGTATTAATGTAGCTACGTGACATCTAAAAATAAATATCTTGTGATCTCACCTTCACCCAGAAGTAAATGAGAGCAAAGCTAAACTTGCATCTTCAGAGGAATATAGATGGATGCTTGACAAAAGATGTGCTTGGGCCACTTGGGCTAGTGGTACTATTTGCAGCACCAATTCAAAGTGCTCTGAAGTCTATAAGCACATAATTGGCCTTGATGTGCTTCAAACTTTTGGTTCCTGTGACAAAAGTAAAAATTTTCTTGAAYTGATCTGAGAATTTCAGTTTGCACTTTAATTTCACTAAAGCAAATTATGTAATCTATATTTAGGTTATCATAATTTCTCTGTTGACAATTGAGGAAAGTTTGTTCCTCAGATGTAGATGAGATGCATGCCTGTTAAATGTGTACATCTTATACACTACATTATGTATAAATACATATAAATGTTAGATGCATATTTTTGTTAAAAAAATAAGATGTCAGAATAGAATGTGCTTGAAGTGCTTGAAGACTGCTGACAGTAAAAGACAAATGGAGGTAAGACATACTGCACACTGCAGCAAAACCAGGCTGGGTATATGAAAAGTTTTTATTGTACCTGCTCAAGAAATCCTTGAACTAACTTTCAAGAAGCTAGTATGCACAGCTAAATTATTGGCTCACACTATTCCAGCTTTCTTTGGGACCCTATATAACTGTGTTAAATGAATATTTGCTTTTCATATTTGCAGTTACCCTTTCTTGTGCGTCACGACACTTGTTGGGTGATCCTACCTGCTGATTCTAACTGCCTTCCCAAGGGATGCATGTCTCTGGCTGCCAGCCCTCATCAGGACATRGTGTTTCTCAGCTTGGAGCTTTGCTTGCAGGCTCTGGAAAGAAGGAAACAGCCGTTCTAAACCATGAAACATCTTTGCACCGCTGCTCAAGGCCACACTGCAACAGGGACCCTCTGCCAGCTTTCAGTCTGCTGACTCCACACAGCCCCTGTCTTCCCAAGGAGTGTCTGGGGGCTGCCCAGGTACCCCTGAGCTGCACACAGGTAGGACTCCTGGGCCAGCTGGACCTCCATAGTTGTCATGCATACCAGTCCTCACAGCCCAAATGGTGGTGGCAGCTCCCCAAGGTGGCTGTGACCAAAGTATGGATGCAGGAAGGAACAGCCTCCCAGAGCATCTCCCTGCTGTGGGCAATGGTGCCTACAGCCCTTCCCATACTCTGTGGAAGGTACAGCAGACAGTGGTTGTCTGATCTGGCCTCTCTGACCTTGCAACAATGAGGATATGGAGCAGTCACTCGGCGACGTCATTGACAAAGAGGCTTAAAATCTGCTSCCAACTGTTTCCCAGAGGGTGTTTACTTCCTCCCAGCTGGCAGGCATGACTGACTGTACAAACACTCCTTGCCCCTGTGAGGACAAAAATAAAATAAGCAAACCTTCAGCAGCAATTTAGGTTTGTGTGACATTACTCTCAGACATACTGAGTGATTATATGGCAGGTGGCTGCCTCTTAGCTGGGAGATGGTAGCAAACAGCCACGAGTTCAGAGGCCAGCCAGAGTCACCTCTACAGTTGTGATAAGAACTAGGGTACAAATGATAACAGATTGTGAAACAGAATTGCCATTRGACTTACCAACAGATGGGCAATTGCTCCCAAATCCCTTCAATATTGAAAAGTGCAAATCAATTATTTTAGCCCCTTTAAGTAAACAGACTTGGGCTCTTCCAGGCAGGGAGCCTCAGGTATGAATWCAGAGAGAAGAACAGCAAAACAGGGATCCACCCTGAGCAAAGATCCCACAGGATAGCAGCAGCATCTGGCTAGTGCTCRTTCTCCTCAGCAGGTCCTTTGCCTACATGAATTATGAACTCTGACTGGAGAATCATGGGAAAAAAATGAGACAATGGGCTAGCCATGAAAAAGGGATCACAAAACCTGAAAGTGGGAAAAAAAACAAAAGAAGAAAAAAATGAAGACTAGTGGAATGTGGAAAAAAAATTGCCCAGAAGAAGAAATACTGGTGGTTGTCAGAGGATGGACATCTCACTCCTGCCAAGCCATTTCCCACAGGAGGTGGGAGTGCTGCAGGAAGGAGCAGGGTGACTCTGAGCACCACRTCCTGCCCCTGAGCCAGGACTGAAGAAAGGGCTGTGCTGGACCATGATGGATTACTGACTGTATGGCATGAAGTGTTGGTGCCTGGGTGAGACAGAAAGCCAGAGCCCTCTTTGCTGTCTATGCATCAAAGCTCTTCTCATTTTCACTTCAGCATAGGAGGATGTGATACCTGTTTTTCTGTCCAAATTTTAACCAGGTCATTTACTTTTTTCACCCTTCAGTGTACGCAGTGTTTTGCTTTGTGGTGGCATTTCATGGTGCTGAGTGTCCTTAAATGCTATGCTGTTGTTCTCCCTGATAGAAGTCATATTTGAGAAAAATAATTTTGCAAAGCCAACCATTTTGTCAGTAACATTTTGGTTGAAAATACTTATCTACCCTCATAGATCTACTATCTATGTCTCAGCTTCAATTTGATAGCAAGRCTTACTGTAATCTCTCCAGTGAAGATTCACTACACACAAATCAAATCAAGAGAAGCTTTTATTGATGTGAAATACAACAGAGAGCATTTCCCAAGCCATATATCCTAATCAAATGGATTTTCCTTTAAAATTTCCAGCATGATTTAGATTTTTCACGTGTTACTCTGCTTCAGGATTAGTTGTCATGCATACCAAACTGCATTGTGCTTTCAAAATGGTTGCYGTGTGGAAAGGAATATGGAAAACCAACACCAGAGGTAATTCAGCTGCAGATCATTCTCCCTTGTGGGAAGAACTGAGTTTTGGCCAGCAGGACCAATCATTCATCTCTGTAATAAAATGCAAAGCAGCACATTAATGTATTTGGAGGATTTTGAACAACCAGTTCCACTTTATAGCAGCTGTTGGTAGTCTGGTGTTCTTAGACCTGTTATTCCACATCTATTAACCATCAATTTATAAGCCAGATCTTTAGCTGKCTTACATGTGAACTGTTCTGTTGAGGTTGCTCCCCTGTATTACACAAGTTGCAATCTGACCTTAATATACTGCTYATTTCCTAATGCTTCCACACTTATTTATAAGGTTTTTGTAACAGAGAATAACACTCTTTAATGCTTTGCTTAGAAAAGAGAATACTGTCTTTTGGTTTTTTTTTCTTTTTTTTCTGACATGAGTACATGAGAGGGACAGGGATTGAGGACAGATACTCAGCAGTGAGAAATATAGTGTTTGATTCTCTTGCATCCATGCATAACTGGTCCAAGGATTTTAGATGTTTAAACTTAAAGTACTACTGAGCACTGACAAAAGCTCCCAGGCAGAAAGGGATTGATTCAGAGCTGCAGAAACAAAACATATCAAATTCCTTTAGGTTTCCTCCCTTGAAAGAAAGCAGCTATTATGGGATTGACAAATTAAAAAATATCTAATTGAAGAAGATGCTTCTGAACCAGATGCCCTAGTCCTCCACCTGAGGTCATGGACAGCCTCATCACCCAGCACTCCCAATGCAGGAATGAGCCACACAGACACYTCTCATGAGTCAGTCCTGGGTGACTGCTTGTGACTTTAGATTAAATTTTCACAAACGTAAGTGTTAGGACCTGTGGGGCAATCACTGGTACCCCTTAGCTGAGCAGGGATTGAGGGCAGGGCTTGATAGGCCCTATGGACCAGCCTTGGTGCTGAGGAAGCACCACTAATGATGCTGGTTGTGCACACAGGCAATGGAGGAGCTGCCTGCCAGGGGGCTCTGATTGGAGTCAGGTGCTCAGCAGGAATCCTCAGCAACAAGCAAGGGCTGACTATGCTCCAAACAAAAGAAAAAGAATAAAAGTTAATGCAGCTGTAATTGTTTTGGTTTTAAAATATGTGTCATTAAATGCAAATTTAGTAATGTCTTTTTTTCCCCCCAGAGAAATCAGTTTTTAAATAAACCACAGTCCTCCCTCCATCTCAGTGGTGTCAGATCCTTTGTCCCAGACTGTGCTGGTCAGCTGGTCCACTTCCAGCCCCTATGCATGCTACTTTACCTCAMTTTTTTGGATGCCCTGTTAGATCAGATGTCGGGAAAGGAGCATAACAGCATTTCTGGGCTTTGCACCAGGTTAGTGGTTTCTTAATGYTTCAGCCATGCCAGTGTGTGCTGAAACATTCTGTACCTTCTTTGAAAGAAACCTCATCATGAATTCAATTAGCATGAAAAATGAACCATGGCATAATATTTTATTATCATCTACAAAGACCCATTGGTTACAAACTAAACCGAGCTTATTTGCAGGAGGATGTAAGTGGTATGAGCAACTACAGATACCTCCATGGCTCCTGTTGCAATTTGCTCTCCAGAGAGGGCAAGAATGCAAATTTCTTCATGCTCCCATTTGCTGGGTGATAACAGCACCAATGACAGCAGTGTTGACAAKACAGGGTCATTTGTCAGTCTCGTGCCTCACCTCATTCAGAGCYCAGCTAGAGCTGATGTCATTAGACACTGTCACCTGCCCACAGGAGCTGCCAGTTCAGGACCTCTGCAGAGCCTCCAATGCTCTCCAGAGGGGCAGAGTTCTTTCCATTTGCCAGGCATAYAAATTTGGGTTGAATTTGGGTCACCCAAGCAAGAGTTGCCTTGAGCATCATTTCATCCCACTTCAATCCCACCCAGTCTTCACTTTACTGAGGTGGGAGGCCTACCCTCCTTGGTTAGCTGAAAGGATCTGAGATCCCTGTGCTGCTGCTTACATGGTCTTACCTCTCACAGCCCAAAGGGGTGCATATCATATGTGGTCTTCAGGGATCTGTGTAAAGTAAATTAAACTGAAGGAGAAAATGCAGGTGSATCTACAAGTGCATCAGGGTATGTGGCAATACCTGATCCTTCTCATCATAAAATCCTTTTTTTCAGCTGGCTAGAAATTTGTCAGGCTCTGGGAAAGGCAAGTGGAAGTTTCTGATCCTATTTGTCTCCCCCCTACTGAATCTTTTATTTAATTRTTTGATTTTCAGCAAAGTGGTTCRGCAATTTCCAAGAATGAAACTGGGGGCAGGGGAAAGAGAGAAAAATGTTGTCAAGGCAACAGTAATCCCATTATTTTTTAACTTCTGAGTGTCTGAGTAGGCAACCTTAGTCTTCTTTTTGTGCCATTTTTAAACACAATAGTAATGATTGTGTAGACAATTATTCTCATCTCTTTAAAGAAAAGAGCTTGCCAGGGTGGTAAAGGGACAATAAGAAATGCATTTGCAAACAAAACAAGCTGGCACCTTCACATTGTTGGCTGCTGCATCTGCTGCTGCTATTTTGAAAGCAGGCTTTCAGGCCTAAGCACTCTGTTAGCAACATCTCTTTAAATTGCCCTCCRCTCGGACAAGGTCAAGACCCTCATTTCCCCGGCCTGAGGTGCAGTTGACAGCCTCCACATGTTTGGGGCATGTGTTAGTTTGCAGTAATCATTTCCCGCCAGATTTTATGGCTCATTGTTATTTCTCACACAACAAAATGCCTTTAATATGGAGAAAGGCTCTGTTTTATGATTTGAGCAAWGTCCCTGGAGAGAGGATTTTAATTTCTGCATGATGGGGGATACTTTTAAATCATATTGCATCARTTACTATTTGTCAGATAAGATGTGTTCTTACTATGAACTGAGCCTACAGCACATTTGTAAACTGCGTGAAGTGAAAGGAAAACAACAACAAAAAAAGAAAAYAAAACCCCCAAAACAACTGTTTTTTCAGTAGTCCTGCTGTATTTTCATGTATTCCTTTCACTCTTCTAGAGCAAGTGAAGTTAGTAAAAAATATCAAGGGTTTGGTTTTGGGTTTGCTTTTTTTTGTTAATTGGAAAAATAGGAGTCTGTCAACACTGGAAGTGTACAGAAGAATGTAGATCAGATAYTGCTTTAAGAAAAACAAGTATAGTAGAAAGTGACAGTAACAATTTAGTAGATAATTTTGTGGGTCTGCTTAGAAAATATTTTACTTCAATTTTTTTTTTTTTACATTTGTCTATTATTTTTCTTTGAGTTATTTCTGGTATTTTAATATCATGCTCTGTATTTTTACATTTCCACACTTCAAAATATGGAGGCAACAATTCCTAGCAGACAGACTACTGAACTACAGCAAATGAAACTTAATTCTGTGCAGGGTTTTGCCTCAGAACCTCTGGCCTCTGTGTCAAGCCATTTTTTTTCTGCTTCTCCATTCCCCAGGGCATGAAATGGGAATGATGTAGGATATCACTGATTAAGTAAATTGTTATCTATTACAGAGGCATTCTGGAAAAACTGGAGTATACTATTTTTAAGTTATACATAAAATATATACAATTATATATATAACTTATGTATTTTATATATAACTTATATATTTTAYATGTAAGTGTTTACCTGTGCATAAGAAATCAGGTAGGTATGMGAAGATACCAGACAAGTTATAGGAGATGTCAAAATTGTTGATTTTGTTCTTCTTCAGATTGAATGGTTTCCAAAAGCAGGACTCTTTCCACTGCAAAGAAGTGTTCCCTGGCTTCTGCCCATGTTTTGCAGCACTCAGCAGGGCCTGTGTGTTTGATTTGCTGTGGGTATCACCCTGCTGTGCTGCCTCCCACATCAGCAGAGCTTGTCACYTTTCTGCTATAGGAAGCTGAGCTCCCATTTCTTTTTCAAGTATGTTCTGACAACAGCTTTGTACCTTGCTAATAGATGCGTAGGTACTGAATCCAATCCAGCAATGAACGCCAATTAAGTAACTGCACTTTGAGAACAGATGTGACATTTTAAAAAAATCAGAGCAAAACCAATTCCAGTAAAACATCATTCAAAACATTAACAGTGCTGTGAAGAATTTCTGAGAATATCAGGGACAATTTTACTGCTGCAACAGCAACAAAAACAAAACCATGGCAGGAAGAGGAAAATAAATTTGTTAAGTAGTAGTCAAATCATCCAGTGTGAAAATCTGTTGAGAWGTTACTGGCTGCAAAGGAGTACGTGTGCATACACCACACCAGCACAGAAACACAAGATGTTATCAGTACAATGCWAACCTTCACTCAGCTGTCATTAAACCACAGGCTGTGCTTGTCTTGGATTTTTAAACTAATTTTGAGATGCCTTTCACAGAATCAGCTGTTCTGCTGTATAACTTACACCACCTGCTCTCCACCTGACAGGATAAACTAAGCCACTTCTTGTCATGTGGCAGTACTGAAGAAACAAAGCCACACATGCTTTCTCCTCCTCCCAGCCCTCTCAAAAACAGGTTTCACTAGTGCACCGAGGACTTAGACCCCACACCTGAAAATGTCTAAATGTGTATTGAATTTTACTATTRAATTTCATAGTTTGACCTAGTGCARGGTCTAACCCTGCCTATAATTCCAMAAATGTCAGKATTCCCACCATGAGGAAACCATGTTCTTGTGCTTTTGAAGGAATAGGAATAGGATTCTATGCCAGCATATGTACTCATGACTTTTCTCACTAACCATGCATTGATCAAACCATCTGTTCCAAATAATTAATAACAATAACAATAACAACAACAATGATAATGATAATGATAATGATAATGATAATAATAATAATAATAATAATAATAATAATAATAATAATAATAATAATAGTACAATGCATTCCCAAGTGGTGGAGACAAGGGTCAACAGAGTTCATGCACTTATAAAATGGCCAGTATCGAGTTTACCCAATGCTAGACTTGAAAAACAAACATGGATGCTCTATACATGTCATTTTAACTATTACCATAACACTGGCATGGTGGAGAAATCCACAACTGTGAAACAGCAGCTGGCAGCTGCACTACTGCTACTGTCAAAGAGGTGTACCACCTGATAGTTTTTTAGATCTTCCAGAGAAAGAAAGAAATATAAAATTTCTTTGCGAAGAGTGATTTAAGTCTTGTGATAGACACACACACATATACAGTGGCATCTCTTTGATTAAGGAGAAACTGAGGGTCAGACACAAGGAAATTAGAGGTCTTTCAAAAYGAGACAGTAACCAAAACCAGAAATGAGTAACAGATGTCCTCTCTCACAGCCTTCCTTAGGACACTAAGACAAAGTTTAAACGAAAAAAAAGACAGCAAGTGTGGCAGCATCAAGTAAGCATTAAATGGGTTTGATGAGTTGGGCTACCCAGGAATCCTGTGCAGTTTTTGGCCTGGTAAGCATTTGCACTGTGCTGAAATGCCCCAGAGCTGCTCCCTCCTCAGCTCTGCAATGTATCTGACCTTTCCATATCAGTTCTTGYGCAACATGGAGAGCATGAGAGCTTTAGCCAGGCCAGATAAATGCCAATATACATGATTGCAGTCACGTCATCTGTCTTGGATGCTGTTGCTCAGAGATTGCTTCAGCCTCATTTGCTGTATAGTGAATGAATGACAATTTTGCAGATTTAACCTTTGCTTTATGTTACTTCTCATTTCTCTGAGTCACAAGGAGTTTATTCTCTGTTCTTGGGCTCACTAGCAAAGAGCACGATTTCCTTTCTTAGCCACAAAGCATGCACACACAGCACAGAGACACAAGAAACACTTTTATGGTTTCTGCTTGGGTGATTTCAAGAGATCAAGCTGCTAAAAGGAGCAGCATCTCTGTCTTGTTTACATTCTTGCTGAGCAGGTACAGGCAGGGCACAGATCCATATGCGCCTACCAGGGCACCACTGTGCACACACAAAARCTCCTCTAGAAATTGAAGCTCTGCCAAAGGAAAACTCAAGGGTCTTCTCAGCGTCTAAGGTGGAGATTACCACTTGTTGTGTGCAGCTTTTCATTTCCTTGGGGGAACATTTCTCATGCCATAGAAGCATAATTTTATGATTTATTTTACTTCTAGCTACTCATCATACCTCTCATAAAAAGTGATGTAGAATATTATCTTGACTTGCTCTTGCTGCTTTACAGGTCACACTTTATCAGCAATGCCTTGTGTAGTCTGAGGACAYTTTCAAARCATAAGTCAAAAATTAYTGTTTTCCACACATTTGTATATTTGACTGCAAAACAGATTTTTTTCAGAGAGTGAATATAAGGACTTTTGGAAAATTAGGACTCTTAAGGCATTGCTCACACTACACATTAGATTTAGATAGAAATGTGAAATCCCACATAGGTATTTTTTTAAATATTAGCAAAATTTTTAATCTTTCTAAGGAGGTTTTTCAATGTCAAATACATTAAAAAATTACTTTTTTTCCCCACCAATGTATCAATGGTGGCACATGCARTAAGTTTCAAAAGATCTCTGATCTTCTCTGTCCTTGTTCATGGAGATCTCCCTACATATAAATTTTCACAAACTCATTTGTGGAGTGATTTGGAATCCATTAAAGGAAAGTGTCCTTCAAAATTGAGATACTAGAAATATTTTGTTGGCTATGAATCCTCACTCCTTCTCTCCATCAAAAGCATTCAAAGCAAGATATTGCTTTATATCTTAAAGACTGTGTRTTTTCCCCCAGATCAGCCTTCTGTGGGTCAGAAAAAATCACCATGSTCCAAACCCTCCAAGTTCCATATGTAGACACAAAGACTTCAGTGAGATAGGCCCTTTCCAGAAAGGCCAGAGATTGACTTGCCACTGGTGTTCATGAGCAGGATTTTGCACTGCACCCACACAAACAGCACCAGGGCCCAAAGGTGTAGTCAATAAGCAGAGATTTTTGAGCCAGGACAATGGCTTCCACTTGAAGCCCATGTCTGTATGGCTCTTCATCCCTTCCCTGGCCATGCATACTTGATTGCTCCACACATGCATAATGCACTTCGCACAGATGCTAAAAGAAGGATGCATTTTGGATGGCATTGCTAAGGGCCAAAATTTTCCATGTCACCAGCTGCAGAGGGACAAACCATCTCTGACTTGTGGGCAGCGTGTGTCAGAGTATGGACCTCACTGCTGGGGAAGGGAAGAGACCRGGGGAGCCAGATCCATCCAGCAGGGAGGAAAAGCAAACAAACAAAGTGAGAAGGAAACAGGGCATCTTGGCACACTGCAAACATCTTATCTAACAGGTTCAACACCACCAGTTTGGCACATTGCCACAGACATTTCTTCCAGGAGCTCCCGGTGTCATATGGCCCAGAATGCCTGCCTTCCCCTACCACATTGTCACATGCCTATATTACCATGGCTCTTAAAAAAGCCCCAGCTGCATCTGTGCAATTCTTGTGGACCCCCACCTAGTGCCAGCATGTTAATTCTCTTGGAAATGTTTGTGACATTTGAATCTAATTGGTCTTGGCAAGGAGGGACAGACACACTATTGCTGTTCTGTCAGCAGCTTGCATTGCAGTGACTGGTTCAAACTTCTAGGGTTTAACTGGGAAAGAGGCTGAGGGACAAACATACTGGAGCTGTAACAGTTTCCAGTGATGCAATTAGTGTTTGCACAAAGCCTGGACCTAAAGCTGCACTCTGACCTTTGCTGTTAAACTTCTCGAAATTTTACACAGCCATTACTGAGAACATTATTTTTCAAATAGTAATTTCAGTAACCAGAGGGTCATGATTGCTGCTGTTACATATTCACATCTGAGTTGAGATGCTGTAGTAATMTCCACTGAAGTGGAAAGCTACATGCAAGTGGGGAAGTGATGCCTGGATGAGCTGAAGTAACTTCYTAGACTTATGCACAAAAGCTGTGGCTTCATCTAGGAAATGAGCTCAGAAATTGCAAGCTGTGGTCCAGTCCTCTTACCCACACAGAAAGTGGTCATGAATCATTTTGTCAAATGACAAACCTAAAGAGAAAAGAACACTTCTGAGAAACAATGAAAACCTACCTCAAAAAGGCAAACAAACCTCAGTGCTGTAAAAACCTTCCACAGATGATGTGGAATGAGCACCTGTACATAGCCRGGATTAAACAGACCTTAGAAAGAATTTTTGTCTCTAAGCCAGAGCACCCCAGTGAATTCTGACTATGAACAATGCCTTGCAATTCTGTGGGCAGCAACAAAACATYCTTGGCAGCTTCAGCTGTGCCAGAGACAGCTGTGCCTGCCCCTTTGCAAAGCAAGGGAGGAAGACTGGGAGGATGTCTGTCAGAAGCAGGTACAGCCTTCCCCTGTCCTCTGGYGACAGTGAGAATAGCAAGATTACTSTCCACAGCACTCCCCACCKGTCTCCATTCCATGTTCATTCTGCCTTTAATTTTACTTTCTGTCAGGAAGCAAAATTTTTTGCAATATTATTGTTATATTTTGGACATCATTGCCAAGAAGCCTTGAGCTGGCTTTGCAAAGGCCCAGTGAAATTCCAAGGAAAGGCATAAATCTGAGATTTCTGTTAACTTTGGCTCAGGGATAAATCTCACCTGAAACATCCAGATGGCCAGTTTGCATTCATTGGAYCTACTGCAGTTTAAGATAGCATGTCCAAAGATATGCCTCAAGGCAGGTGTTGTCCAAACAGAAAACAAGTTCATGCACAAGAAGATACTGTATCACACTCTCAACTRCCTCTATGTGACATGAGAAGCATTCTGTGCCTGGAAAGCGAAGGGCTGCAGCAGATGCCCCWCTTCAACCCAGAGATCTTTCCTCTGAGGCCGCTGTCTTGCATTGCTCCAAGAATTGCAGATTTATCTCCTCAGTGTGCCAGCTCTTGGCAGACCTACCTAGTAARTATACAAAACATAGTATGACACATTGACAGCTGCTCTGTATGGACATGCCCCAGAGTCCTGTTACTATTCTCCTGTTCAGCAGTAGCAGGGAAGCCTGAAGAACAGTTTCAGTAATGTTAGTGGGCACTAGCTCTGCTGAGAACCTCCAGAAGGGCTCAACTTTCCTACATCACTGACAGAGTAAYTGTCTATTAATCTGCCATTATTTAATATATTACAAAAAACCCAAATGATTCTACGGTTTATTTAGCAGCAACTAAAACAATGAAAAAAACCAAACCAGAAGAACCCCAGCCAAACAGAAAGARCACTCTAGTGGTTTGTAGACAACTTAATTTTAATTCATAGTTCACCTGCTCTCTTCCACTAAAGGAGTGAATACTTTGAGAAATTTCATATATGAAGGTCTAGCCTTTATGAATATGACTTTTATTTTTGGGACAGCTTTGGGTCAGACATGTGAAATGTTTTCTTTTGAACTTAATTTCTCAAATATTTCTTTACCACATAGACATAGACTATAAACTACAACTTCATCAGTGAACCATAGACTAGGTAAGGATATTTGCAACTGGGAGTAAGAGCATGCAGATTCATGGGTCTGAGTTTCTGCTGCAAGAGAAAAGGTTGAGTAGTAGCTGTCACCAGGCTGGAAATTGAAAGTTTCAAAATCAAGGGGCTTTGGCAAAAGTCTGAAAAAACATAGCAAATGTTAAGAATCTAGGTCATCTGCACTAGTAGCTCAATGTCTTACCTTCAGCTGGTTTCTGTCAGCAAACCCACATGCATCCCACCTGAAATGAGCTTAGTGTTCCCCACACATAYGTGAACAAACACACACAGTATCTAACAAGACAACCATAAAATTTACCTGGCAAAATGCACAACTGGCAGGAGATACCTGGCTGCTGCTTGAAAGATAAATGGCAAAACACCAATATCCTTCACGCCTAGCTTCACACATCTGTGCTTATTACTTATTATTTATGGGGCAGCACAGAGAAAATTCTACAGTGATCATCCTCCATTTAATAAGTGGTACAGTGTGCATGAGAGGAAAATATGGAAATGACCATGTGCACCCCCTGCATGAAAAAGAGCCTGTGAGCAAACAAATTACACTCTAGAAGCTTTCATACTGCCTACAGGACTCACACAACAGGATAGCATGACTTTCTTTGTCCAGAAACAAAGAGTTACTGTCTCTTCAATTTTGAAAATGTGAAATTCAAGGATAAAGGTCTCAAGGATACATATTTGAGCAAAGAATCTAACAGGTACTTGTGTRCTGGGCTTCTTCACTCTTCAAACTCCACTCTTCATCTTGTATCAAGGGTAGGCAATAACCTTCCAGGGAAGCTGCTTTGAGATTCAGGGAGATAAGACTGGATAGCTTTTACAAAAGATGGCAAATGAAAACTAAGGATTTACAGAGTACTGTTAACCTACTAAAATTGGGACAGATTCATGAAATGTTAAAAGAGAACAGGAAGGAAAATACCCCACAAGGACTTGTCTACTCATACAGATTATTGTATTTTTATGGACACGTATGGTATTGTGACACTTCTTTCCTTATGTTTGGATGGTTTGTGTATCACTCCTTATTGTTTCAAAACAATGGTGAGAAAATGAGGGAAAATGTGTTGCTAGTAAAAATTTCTAAGYGTTTCCAGGAATGTTAACCTTTCCTGGAGGGGAAAGTTCCAGCTACTATTTCAGTAMCTCATCCTGTCAGTTTGTTTGCTCTTGTTTCTAGAAARGCATTCTACAACAAGCACTAAAATCCTCTCCAGCACAGGGAGCARCTGTACAGCATAAAACTGCAACCAGTGCCTACTGAGTCAGATCACTGGCCCATGCTGCATGGTATTCTTTTTCAACAATGAAAAAACAGATGCAATTTGGGAAGTGCATGAGAGCGAGGACACATTCTTCACTCCTTTACCCTTGCTGGGGGAGCTAGAGGGCCTCCCACGCCTCTTACCTCTAGTATTTACAGATGTGTCTTACCCCTTTCTGATCCACTGGCAAGATCTKCTGCAAGTTCCAGAAGCCTGATGCCCAATGAAATCAGAAATCTTTCTTTTACTATCTTTAAGTTGATCTTCTGCTAATTTGATCAATTAGCATAGGCCCACAGTTCTTCACTCGATGTATCCACTATCTTAATTTTATCACAAAACCTTCTGTTTTCTGAACAATCCCAGATATTTAATCTCTTGTCTTAGGCAGCTGCTCTTGAACATTGTAACTGCCCTTTYTCACCTTGACTTAACCCTCCTTGATATGAGAGGCCAGGATTTCAGATGATAATCAAGATGAAAGCACATGAGATTTTAAATAGCAGAAAATGAAACATCTGCTGTTTTCAACATCCTTGCTGATGGTGCCCAAGATGTTTTGGGCTTATTTGTCCATGCTGCACACTGAGTTGATTTTGGCAACAGCAACKCCAAGATCTTTTTCCTGAGTTGTAATGACCACTTTCTAAGTCAGCATGATGTAAGCATGATTTAGATTATTAAATTACTAGTGCAAACACAGCACTCAAGCACATTTTGACATCTTGTATAAAATTAAAATGCAAACTGGCTCTTTTTCCATTCCTTGGAATATTGGTTTATTTCATTCTTTGACTTTACAGACTAAAATCTGGTAACGGGAAAAAGTTAACAAAGTGTCTTAGAAAACTTAATTTTGTATCATATTCTTGGTTGTCTGAAGCACAGGCTGCTACTTTAAAAAAGGTCAGCTCACTTTTCAAGACTAAAATTTAGAGCAGACCTCCTAAGCTCAGTCTTATGTTTTTATGACTATTTGTGTAAAGATTATAAATTGATAATAAAATTAAATTTATTAATTTGTTGAGAATTTTTTTGCATTATGCATTGCACTTCTTGTAACTCATGAGTTGTCACCCCACACAACATATAAATAAGTTACATACAATGTAACTGCTTCCAAAGATATTCCATCCAAATATTGGTTGGTATAGCTAAGTTTGGCAGATAATTTTCAAGGATAAGGGCAAAATCAAAGCAGGTCATAGGATGAAATTTCCTTATGTGCTTCAGCTGTCAATGTAAAATAGGTACCACTTTTAAACTCTGGCACTGGAGAAAATTTCACCTATTGTAAACTGGAGTTACATATTTGTTTTGCAGATATTTKTAGCAGTTCCCTGGACTATTTCATATGTGTATGGAAATCACCTGCCTCAGATGACTGCTTTTGCTCTACGTGGACTTGACTGTTTTGCTAAATCTGTTCCTTGTTTTCTATCAGGATGTTTTGGAAGTGGACTAGACAGCAGTCCCAATGATTGCTRCAAAAACAGCATTTGCCAGACAGAGGAACTGATGCTTATGGATTTATGCCAAAAACAATTGACCTGGTTATCCTGACTGGGTAAATACCAGTGTATCTCTTGTAAGGGTCTGTGAGAAGTATATTCATGCCTGGTTGTAAAATTCTGTTCATRTCCCTTTCATTCATGCTAAAGGGAATGAAAAATAAACACCCAGAATACTCACTGAAAAAATCCCCAAAACACTGGATGCTTGTTCTRCAGTGTATAAACTGCTGGAATATTCCTGGTCCTTGCCTCTTTACATGACTTCAAGCTCTTAAAACCTGCATGAGATGAAGTCACCCGTTTGAMAGTGCTGTACAGGCTGGAGAGAAGATTACCCACTTTAAATCAGCACAGTTCTATTTCATAGCCCCCAAAAGAAACAYCTAATCATTTTAGCTTTGTTATTTCCTTTCCTACCTTCTTCTCATGTAACAGCTTGCCTGCTACCTCCCCCRCTGAGACACTGAGCAAGCCCAAGAAATGCAAACGAAATCTTGCAGTGAAATCTTTTTCCCTCTGCTGTGCTGGGACCTTGGACCTTTGCTGTTTCTCAATGCTCTGTGTCTGGCAGAGAGCACTTGCCAGCTCTGGTGCTAGAGGACTGTGTCTCTTCACATTAAGGCAGCAGTTAGGGAAAAAAAATGTGGGGAGATGGTGTCTCCCAGTTCGGTTTATAAGTTTGCCTGGGCCAGCAGGTCTGTGCTTTTCCCATTCTTGTGGTTCAGACAAGGCCACTCATCACCTGTCTGCCATGTAAACAGTACAAGTTTTGGCTTRTGTTGTGTAAAGATAAACTCTACCAGAATATCCTGAAAATCTATTTGAAAAATCCCATATTTKGGAACAATGCAGATAATTCCATTGCCAAGATATTGCCTGCTGGAGGAATATCCTTCACCTCAAGTACAAAGCTGTACAAGTGTTTTTGTTGGGTGAATCTGCTGCTGAAAGCATTGAATGTGAGGGTGACAAGGAGATTACAATTCTATCTCCTCATAAAAATCATAAAATCATACAATTGCTTATCTTGAAAAATATCTTAAAACCATCAAGGACAACAGTTAAACTCACACTGCCAAGTGCACCACATCTACCATGTCTAAGTACTTCCAGAAATGGCAATTCAACCACTTCCTTGGGCAGATGGTTCCAGTGCCTGACAAYCCTTTTGGTGAAGAGATTTTTCCTAATGTCCAGTCCAGATTTCCTCTGGTGCAATGTGAGGCCATTTCCTCTTGCTCTGTTGCTTGTCCCTTGCGAGAGGAGACTGACACCCACCTGGCTATGACTTCYTTTCAGGTAACTGTTGAGAGTGATGAGATCTCTCCTGATTCTCCCCTTCTCCAGGATAAACACCCCCAGCTCCCTCACCCACTTCTCACAGGATTTGTGCTCTACATCTTCATCAGATCATTCTGATTCCTCCACCTCTTAACATGGATATAGGTCTCCACTGGTTTTATCCAACCCAGCAGAGTCTGTGGGGGCACCTCTGTGGTGAGAGGAATGTGCAGCTCTTTTAAGTTAGGATGTGATGCTGCTGGGAATCCAGAAGGTCATGTTCTATAACTGGAAACAAATTTCAAAAGCGGACTAAACCTTGTTKGGTGTTTTCAGACATGTCAGCTTAAAGCTAATCAAGCAAAGTAATTTTTTCTAGTCCTCTGAGTTTTGAGCTAATGTGTTTTGCTGGATAAAGGATTTTATARTAGCCCTACTGTAAACAGCCATGAAATCTGAGACATCTTTTGTCTCCTTTTGATTCATGCAGAGACCTGCAGCATTTTAAACCCAGCAATCAGTACAGAAATTTGACTTGATTGAGATAAAAATAATGTTTTATTTATTGAAAATGAGCTGTCTGTCAAAGAGCTGAGTAAAGTTGAAGAGTTAAAGAAAAGCTGTRCTAAAAGAAAGGCAAAGAACAAAATGCAATTACCATTCTCTCTTGTGTAAGAAGAGAAAATATGACTTCTTCCCAATATCTGTATCATCACCTGATGAGAAGCAGCCAGCCTCACTGCTGCTTTCATAACAGCATCAATCCCATTGATTCTACTGGGAGCAACTCTGAGCACAAATGCCCTGACACATCACTACATGCACAACACTATTTCTTACCACTCAGAACCTGGGACAAATAGTTCCCCCAGGGCTAGCRGGAGAACTTGCATGAGTGACAGGAAAAAGGCTTTTCTGGATATTCATATACTTCAAATGAGCTTTTTTCCTTACATCTATGTGTATAGAACCATCGAATTTTTCTCTCTTTCCTAGGAAATTAGCATTTGTGTTCATCACTTTCCACTTTCTCAGTTTTCAGGAAGAACCATAATCCAGGTATGGTCACAGCCCATTGACTTAATTTCCAGAGCAGTGCAGACTTTCAGACCCTCACAGCATTCCCTCTAACACATGGTCACTGCCCATGAGCACAGACCTACCCTAGCAGCCTGCTATCACTCTCTGTAGTTGCACACTTGGTAGGAGGGGAGGAAAGAAGAGGGCTGAGCAGGCTGTACCAATAAAAAACCCCTGATATATGCATCTCTCCTAGACTATGATGGGAAGATTGTTTGTCTTTTCTGAGCCCAGGGATGTCTTTGTCCTGAATTTAAAATTTAGAAAACATAATACCAGATCAGTTTAAGAAAACAGGTAAAWTTTTAAATGTCATATGTATTTAAAACATCATGAAGGTCACCTGTTATTCCCTTCTCTGCCCAGCCCCAAGCTAACATCTGAGAGTGATTTCTATGGATTGCATCATGCCAGATTACCTGGTTGTTACTGTTCCAGTTGATGTTTCACTGTCAGACTGCTGACTGTCAGCTTGTGTTTCTACCCTGCACAACAATGAAAGCAGACAGTTTGTGGGAATAAACCACTGGGAAAGGCACTGTTAGGAAAATAGCTGTTTAAACATTAAACCCTCAATAGTTTCTGACTGAAAGTTGATTTTTAAAAATCTTATGGGTGTGGGGATACACAAGCGAAATGTTGGAGCTATCCATTTATTATTATTCCAGTCTGCAAGTAGAAGTGTTGGCCAGAAAATATCTTCTGATAGGAAAAAGCCTTTCAGTCAAAGAACAGGTCTAAAAAAGTAACTGCCACATGTGCTGATCCAGGGCAAAGAGAAGTAGATATTTTTCCTCAGGGTCCTGTAAGGAGTTCTTCCCAGAGGGAATAGTGAATGTTCATTTTGCAGTCAAAAAGAAAAGCAGTATCTCCCCTTCTCAGCAACAGCATTTTCAGGAAAAAATTGTGGACTTCTTACATAAAGGTGTGCATCAGATAATTTTGTGTAGTTAAACATTAACTATCTTCWTTTGGGCAAACCACCTCTCCCCTCCTTCTTTTCCCTTCTACCACCTAGCACCTGCCTTGTCAGGATTTGAGAGCAAACAGCCCCTGAGCAAGCACAGCTGTTGCCAAGGAGAGACAGAGCACAGCTGCCCCACTCCCAGCGACGCTGCCCAGCCCCGCAGATGGGGAGCACACACGGGAYGCCCCAGGGGCAGCACAGCCAAGTCACACACAGTGGAGATACAGATTTTTTTTTTCCTAAATAATCTGAAATCATGGATCGTGAATTAATTCAGTCCTATCTCTAAAACTGAGCTAAAACAATTAATTCAGAAAGATACCTGCACAGTAGCATGGGTATTACACCAATCCAAAAGAAAATTACTGGTCACAGAGAGATGGAATTAAAGGGGAAAGGAATGAGAACAGGGAAATCTTAGATCAGCCTTGCTCCCTCCCTCTGCAATCTCCTGTTGTTTCTAAGCATCAACAGTCCCAGCCCCAACTTAGATGCTACCCTGCAACCTTCTTTCTGTAGATGGTGGTTTCCTGCTGCAGGAAGTTACAGTTCCCCTTTGACTTCACCAAAATAAATTACTTCTTGTCCTTCACCTGTGTTTTCAACAAAACAGATGAGTTMTAATCTTGTGGGTATTTTGCTTAACAAAATGGTAGATAGAAATGCTGCCTTTTCATTGGGCTGTTTTATCTCCTATGCCATGTAAATAGCAGAAATAAGAAAGCCCAGAAGCTCACCAAAAGCAGAGCAGAGTTTTCCTCTTCACCATCTGTTGTGCTCTGCAGTGAGATGGCAGCTGCTGCCCCACTGCCRCAGAGAACAAACCCTCTTGGTATGGGGAAATGCCATGAGGTCTGAAACAGCTTGTTCCACCCCAAGTGTACAATCCCCCTTTTTTGTCTGTGTTTGGTTGGTTTTGTTTTAATTTCACAGTCTCACAATCCACAAATTTAAGCTTCATCTTCACATTCAGATAAACCCTCAGAYCCTTTTCGTGAAATTTGCTGTTGGATTATAAAATGTATACACTTTTTTCTCATCCAGTTTTATTAGCTACTCCATGCCTCCAGTTTTATCCAAATGTCTTACAAGATTTCAGAAAATCTAGATTTTTTTTTTTTTTTTATGCTTAGTGAACTGGCCTGGCTATCAGTTTGATGAGGGGAGATGTGCATACTGCAAACTGAGATTTCCTCACTGCTGTGCCCAGGGCAAATTTGCAGCCCTGACAATGACAACCAAGGGCAAGTCCCAAGATCATGCTTGTTGACAATGGGAGAAGGCAATTTTTAGAAGTGCAATAGAATAGCCCAGTCTGACACATTAGATTTCCTCTACAAAACTGAAAGCAGGAGCAGTCATAAGAACTGAAAAACAGCCAACACCATGTTTTGTCCACTTTGGCCTTATTATATACAAAAAATTAATATCTTAAGATCAACCAAGTGCCCCAATAATKAGTGAAATTGTGTTGGATAGCAGATCCAACAGTTGTCTGATATTKCCTCAAAATGATTCAGAGAGCCCAAAAGAGGAAATCCCTTTCAAAAGCACTTAAGTTTACTGGTCAGCCATGTCTTCTGTCAGAAACACTGGCATGAGCGGATAAGTAATGCCCTCAGTGCCCCTTTGGATACCGTAGTTTTGTCCTGGTGGAAAGTGGTTTTCAAACGTTTCCCGTCACTAGACCAAGTCAATCTATACCAGGAGTCTCTAACCACATTCCAGGTGTGTCAGTGTTAGGGAACATCTGGGGTAGGGAGACAGGAAAGGGAAAGTATTGCACAGCACCACAATATTGTGGCTATTCAGTTGAAACACGTGACAGCTTTGGCAGTTTCATTTAGCTGTTTAAAGGGAGGAGAAAAAAGGAAGAAAAAGAAATAAAAAATAAARCACTATTRATAAGTGCATAACTGTATCATGGACATTGTGTAAGAAAGCGATTCAATGAAGAGACTGTAAAACACTGTGTTCTGAAGAGTACCAAGCAATGGCAATCACACCAAACTAGAGTGGTCCAAGGGCAGCAAAGATGCCAAGCAGACAAGAACAAGGGCACTCCTCCACAGCCATGCATTTAAAGGGCTGTTAACAAAAGTGCAGGGATGTTTTCTTGGAAAAACAAATTACAAATATTGCCCAAACTGAAAGCATCATCCCATGCCATGACAGTATTTATTTTTCATTCTCATGATCATGAAAATGAAGGGGCTTGGTAATGGGACAGCCAAGGACATGGATATGCTTCAAAACCTTGCAGTAGAGGAGGGGCTGGAGAGAGGTGAAGGCGCTGGACAAAGAAAAGAACAACACAGTTGGATTACTGCTCCTCTGTTCTCAGTGTGTTGTGAGGAGCTGATGTCTGTATATTGCATGCATTTAACAGGATGCAAGCATAAATGTTTGGCTTCCAAAAAGAGATATACACTAATTTTGATATAGATATCTAGGTTAGTCAGTATGAGGTGTATATTGGTTTTATGGAGACACTAAGGAGACGTCTAAAGCCACTGGTCCCATTTTTAGATTGTCAAATTTCAATTTGGTGAATTCATCTTTAGGAGATCTTGTATCTGTCCTGTTACATCAGTGTACATATCTGCAACCCGTTAACACACCCYTGGGGCATCTCACACAAGGTTTTCAGCTCAGACATGGGGTATTTCAGCTCATGCATTTCTTTGAGGTGCCCTTCTCCTCAGCTRTCCACAGCTTTGAAAAGCTCAAATTAAACACTGTCTTGGGCATGGCACAAGCAGTTTCAGCAAGTAAACTTGCATGGATTCACAAGACTAGGAGGAACCTACACCAAGCTTATCACTGTTTCTGTACACCCTAAATGCTATGGGCTTCCAGGTCCTGTGTTGCCAGWCCTCCCTTTGCTGCACCTCTCACTGACTGCTCTTCCTGCAGCAGGAGCTGCCAAGCCCTGCGGTGGAGCACATGAAGAAGGTGGGCAACAAGAGGGTCTGGTGCACATGAAGCCCTCAGCAAGGACAGTATGGTGCATGAAATTACATTATTCACAAAACATGTGACATAATTATACCAGCRTGTATCCCATTGCACCAATCTCTTCTGGTTCTTACAGCTCTTAATGTTGCCAGCRCTGAAGGCCAGTTTACGGTTGCTGGTAAACACATGAGGAAGGACGTGTGACAGAACAATGGTATTCACTCACCAGAAGTGGGAAGGAGACAAGGAGACTTGCTCCCTTTTAACTGTAGTTATTGCTTCACCATTGTCTACCCCATTCTTCCTTGTCAGTTGAATAGGAATTTAAAAGCAGAACTGAGTTTTTTGATACATAAACATTTGTGGTAAGCAATGAGCCACAATAGTGTGGCAACCAAAACACAGTTGCTCAACGGCACCTGCTAGTGCAATTACTTTGACACAATATGTGTTCTTTGCTGTTGTCTACAGGGAAAACCAGCAGCAGCCTGCAGCTCCAGCTGGCAAAAGATTTGYTACCTTGATCTTGCATCCTATTGCAGCTGAAAATAACAGAATTCCAGCGATTAAACTTGTTTTTCACTTATGAAGTGCATGCTATACCTGCAACCAGATAACCTTGAGAGACAAAATGAAACCAAGCTGCTAATTTACAGATCAATGTTTTCATGAGTATATGCATAAGGGAAAGCATGCCTGAGGGCATATTTTTCCTTTATTTTTCTCTGTGGCTGAATTAGTTCTAGAGAGAAGGCAGAGTCTTAACAATAGTCAGCCATTTCTTTGAATGTTCTCACAAACCCTTCCACAGTCCTAACTGSGGGGAAACTTCAAAGAAGTGGCTAAAGACAAAAGAACAACCATAAAATTAGAATCTGATCAGAAGTTCTGACAAGTTTCACCTAAAATAGCTATCATTGTAGAATGCATAGTGCAGATGTTACCTATGTATTTAGGGCTAAGGGTTATTTTAAAGAAGTTTGTGAAAAATAACTGAAGTAAGGAAGAACATTCCAGGGAGGTTGCAATTCACTGCAACAGGGCCTGTAGTTCTGGTGGGAAATCTGTACAGGACCATAAATTTACAAAATAGACAGTTTTGTGTTGGCTAGTGCAGAAGATCAAAACCACCCATCTTCTTAGCATGTCTACAGGGAGCTTGACCCATAATGACCATGTGGAATTGGGATATTTCATCACAGTGGGATATTGGAGCAGGTTTTTATATATCTATGTACAAAAAGCAACACAAGGAAATAATCTGGTAGGCATGGGCTGTCCCTCTTCTATGTAGAAATGTAGCACAAGTATGATAATTTGGCTCTGAAGGTGGCTCCACAGTTTTGACACCATTATACACCAGCAATGTATAGTGCCTTACAGTCTGTACAGCCATGCTAAAGCCAACTTTGTTGGAATACAAACACGGAAAAAAGTTGGGAAGCAAGCAGATGGAAGGATAAAAAAATTCATCTATCTTTGAAATGAAAAATAATAAAAAAGATGCTGAAGTTATGGACGATTTTCATTTTCAAGCTATGACTTCAGAGTGATGGACCAAATACTGAAAGTCAATWTTCAAACTAAGCGTGGTTTAAATGTTCTTACAGAACATGCTCAATGGCCCCCAATAAAAGGTCTTATTATATGAATTATGATGGAATGAGGTCTGCAGAGAAAGGGCTCATCCTACATTTAACAGAAATGCTGGGGCTGGTACAATTTATGTTGCAWCCCACAAAACCAAGGAAAATAGCATGAAAGTAGTGAACAGATCTAAAGGAGACTCAAAAGAAATGGCATCTGAGAAGCCTGAAAGTGGACACACAAATCTATGTTTAACATCTATTCACGTCAGTGAGTAGCAGACTAGGAAAGGCCTCTAAGCTTATTAATTTTTCTATTTCTGTCCATTCTTTTTAATTTTAGGATTGGAAAATAATCTTAAAAAAAAAGAGTAAAATGCAGAAAAATGACACCTGAGGGGAAAAGATTGTTCTTTGCAACTTGCAAAACTAACATTTTCTAATAAAAGGAGAGATAAATGTCAAAAACCCATAAACATTGTGTACAGTGCTAGCAAAAGGTCATTACTCACAASCTGATATAAACAAGTAACAATTCCCATCTGGCAACAAAGTCTTTGTGAAGGGAAACRCACTGCAACTCCTGCCATTGACAACTGAAGCCTGTTATGGGAAGCGCCTGCAGGATCCAATTGTGATTGCAGCAGAGGGAAGGGAAATGACATGCTTATGTCCAAAATAGCTTAGAGTCTGAGAGTATTTGAGGCACTTCAAAATAGYACAGACTCAGAAATGAAAAGTGAGTAAAAGTGGACAGTGGGTACTGAGCAGTTCAGCCAGCTGAGCTCTGACATTTTCATGATGAAGCATCSACGTTACTACCAAACGTTTCGGAAGAGGGAAGAGCAGAACCAGGCAGTGGTGGTTCAAACTGAAAAAACATAGGTAAAACACTTTGGCAAAATGAAGTCAGAGACTAAAAATCATAAGGTTTTTTCAYGATTCCAGAAAATAAACTGACATTCATACAGAGCTTAAGCCACAGCCTACCGAGGCCAAAAACAGCCTTGCTGTGAGATTCAGTGGGTTTTGGCTCATGTCCATCAGCTAAACGCTTTCTCTGGCAAGTCTACAGAGTGATTCAGCCCCTAACTGYTCAGCACAGCCAATTTCAAAAGTCCTATTCATATCCTAAAAAAGGCAACTGGACGTCATTCCACAGTCCCAGTTGCACAATTGTCTCCAAACAGGTGGCAGAAACAACATCCGTCACCAGCCAGAAAAGAAGAGAAAGTCTGGAGTCTGTGCTAGGACAAGATTTTGCATTTAACATTCATGCTATAGAACCAATTTGATATTTTCCATTGAGCTTACTCTCTTTAAAGCACTGGTCAGGCTTTTCTCTGGTGTTTTTTTTTCCCTTTCCCCTGATTTCACTGCAGAACAAATATATTCATCTCCTCTTACAGGAAATCACATTAGCATGTGGAACTGATACAGCAAACAGTAGCAGGCATGGTAATATACTTGAGGGGCTTTCCATTACAGCAGGAAGAAATATTCCTATCAATTAAATTAGCATTATTAGATAAAGGTATTAGTAATAGTATTTTGGATAAAGGAGATTGGAGTACATCTCACAGAATAGGCATTTCTGTGGAAAAAAAGCAGATATTTTTACAGCTTACCCAGGAAGGATGCAAAACAATAGGCATAAAAATATATTATTTGGCCCATCTTTTGCAAACAGAGCTTTTTAAAAAGATTCTCTCTCCCCACCACTTGCAGGTAATYTAAGGGAAGGAAAGAAATTGATATTTTACCAATCTGATAGGGGAAGTGATCAAAAATTAACAGGAAAATATTTAATTAGTGACTATTGRCATTACTATTATATATTTTTAAAACTGAAAGGCATGTTTGAACAAGATGCTTCTTTCAATATTTTCCTGAATTAAATTCTTAACTTTTCCTTTCAAAATAACATTTTATTCTTTAAAACAATCCAGCTGACAAAGATAAGRTTTTGAAGGTCCCACAAATTTAACTCTAGGTTTTGAATTTAGCTTAAAATTTGAGCTTCCCTTGTGCTGGACTCACTTCTCACAGCCCTCAAGCTTTTCAGGTTTGAGCCAATGAACAAAATTATCTGTTGTTCAGGCATTGTTTGAACAATGACAGGGTGAGTCTGCAATGCGATGGTTCTGCAGGAGGACAGGCAATGTGTCAGCAAAGGAAAAGCTCTACCTGTGAGAAAACCACTGCTGAATTCCCTGTTGCCTTGTGCTTGTTGTAAACAGTGCATGCAGGGTCAATGCCTGTAGCAGACCTTCACTCTTAGGGCAATGTTCCTTAACCATTAGCAGCTGCTAGAAATTCAACAGGACAAAACATCACCAGGCCCCATGGGTCCACATCCTAAAAAAATGTTGGATAATATTGCAGCRCACAGCTGTTCTACAAGCCTTTGGTTGAGATAAAGCAAATAATAAAACTGACTTTCTAAAGAAATAGAAGGCTAAGTTTCCATCATGAGTGAAGAAAATTTGGCCATGCTTTATAGCACCAAAAAGTTCAGAGAGACTTCAGTTGGAACAGGAATTTAAGAGAGTATGCACCAGTCTCCCTACAGACAACTTATTTCCTATTGTCTTGAAATAATGTGGTAAGTATTTTTGCTTGCCATTTTTTTTGTCTTTTTTTTTTTTAAGTTTTGGGCAAAGACATAAGAAGGAAATCTYTATTCTGTAGTAATAAGTGCATGTAGGAACTTGTTGAAGAAGAAGAAACGAAGTGCATTCCTACTGGAATATTGCAGCATTTCTCAGCTGCAATTTCACTATTCACGTACTTCAAGCAGGAAARTATAAAGGATCATGTAAGTATTCCCATTGGCACTCTTTGTCATTTCTTACCAAAGGAAGCRTCTTGAAGAACTTACCTCATGTTTTATGAAAAAAATCCAAAATTCATTGTATGATAAACCTTCATATTTAATAGAGTTGACTACAACCATTTCCAAAGGAAAAAAGAAAAAAAAAAAAAAAAAAAAAAAAAAAAATCCAAACCAAACTAAACCAAAACTAAACCAAAACCAAACAAATCCCCTCATAACAAAACAAAACAAAACCAACAGGCAAGAAACATGTCATTCAGCAATGCTCCAAACACTCCCAACTTGAGCTACAGCTTGGTTCGATTAAAACAACTGGTTAGATCTGAGAATTGTTTCYTTTTTCCATTCCTCTTCCCTCCTCTTTGTTTGGGAGGAGAACAGGCAAACAGAAAAATTTCCGCTGGTGAGCTGTAACCTGTGTTTGATAGTGAGGCCAAATTATACAACTGAATCAACATACTTTGATCTCARCTATCACTTATCTATCTTTTCATCACACATAACCCACTCAGCTTTCCTCTCTGATTTTCTCCTGTTCCCCTTGAAACACACCCATATGCAAGCTGCTGTGGAGTGCTGACCTTGTCTTCAAGATCCCCCAACATGACAAAAGCTGCATTGCCAAGGAAGGAGGACAAGGGCAGGTTGTGCAGGTTTGCTTTCCCAGGAGAATCTAGACGTACAAGACATTTATAACTGAGAAGTTTAAACATGTTGTAAGAATATAAATATGCTGTATATATATAAWACGGTATATATGCTGACGTACTATGTCCTAACAGGAACACTTGCAAAATATTTGGCAAACAACCAAATGGCATTAAAAGGCTGTCTTTCCTCACTCCATATTGTACTGTTTCAGTTCCTTGTTAAATGAAATTAAATTAAATTAATACACCAAATAACAAGGTTGAAAGGGAAAGGTGTACTGGAGAGCTTTCCTAAGCAGGAGCTATATCTGTAGAAAATTAGTATCTGAGCAATAGAATGCTTTGGTTTTTTTAATCTATATAATATCCAAAATGAGTGTGTTTTCTGTGTTTTTTTCACGAGTAGAAACTTTTTCTTCCTCTCAAAAATTCAGTTACTGGAAAAGGAAAATTCACTGCAAAGCACTTAAGATAACTCAAATAAAATCATGTGTTCCCATCACAATCCTGATACTCAGAACTAACAGAGAAATCTGAAGAAGATKAACTTCAGGAACCCCTCCAAGCAAGTCTAAACACAATGGTTTGGAAATCTTCCCTGATTTCTCCTGCAGTTTACTTTGGCTGATGTGAAAAAAAAAATACACATCTTTTTCAAGCAGAGATTGACCAACATGTCTAATTTTGCCATTTGTAAAGTCAGAAGATTAAATATGTGCACAAATCTTTGAAGAGGTGAGACCCAACAACCTTTTGATAGAAAAACAGGGCAATATAYGGAATGGTGGATTACATCTTTTTCTCTCTAGATACTATAAAACCTAAGTGGAGCCTGCAGCACCTTACAGATTAATTATCAGCTACACACTAAGTTTTTCATTCCTTTCCTCATTTTACTCCTTCTGGCTGACACTTAGTAGTTTTATTTTGTTCTTGCTTTAAGGGTGCTTACATTTTRCTGGTAATAAGTCCTTTCAAAGAACTGTGCTTGGAGTTCCTTGCAGAACAGAATGTCTTCCAATCAATCCCATTTCATCTATGAGAGAGGCCAGAGATTTTAAGAAACTCCCTTTGAGTGGATTAGGCTAACGAAAATATTCTTGAAGACTTCTTTTGTAGAGGGCAGGTCTACTCTGGAGCACTTAGAATTCAAAGGCAATTACCACATATTTCCAGAAGAAACTCTGACTTGGTGGCACAAAGGTACACTACCACACAGGTGTAAAAAGGCATTCAGGATAATTTTAAAAGTAAAATTTAAAAAAAAAAAATCCAAAAAACCATTCTGTATTGTTGRCTTGGGTTTGGATTGGATTTTTTTACTGGACACTAGAAGTTATGCTTTTCAGATTTTTTCCTTTGGAAATGAACCACCTAAAGGTGTTGTTTGAGAAGAAGACCATGAAATGCTTTGTAGACTCCATCAGAAAATATAGTATAGTGACTCATTGATCTCCTGGTGTAAGTAGGCTAAATTTCCATAGAGGCTGGGCTTTGAAGTCAGTCCTACAGTGGATGTTGAGTCTCACTCCTGAGAGAGAGAAAATACATATCAAATGCTTAGGAAACTAACTTTATTTAAGGTATTCACATTAAAACAACACAAAATCCTTAAGCAGAATTAGCATCAAAAGCACACAAAGGACCAAACAACCAACTATGCTAATAATCCAGTTATTAACATAACAGCTTCAGTGGTTCAAAGAAACCTGCAGCAGAATGAAGTGGAGCTTGGAAGGAGCTTAAGATGCAATTTAGGCCTCAAGAGATCATCACTACATCACCCCAAAAAGAGAGTTGGACCCACCCTGGGCATCACTTCAGCAACCCCAAACGTCAAAAGAATCACTTAAAACATTATAAAAAGTAAAGATGGTTGAGAGGCCTAATAAAAGTGCAAATGGAAATGGCAAAAAATTCACAAAATATGAGCAATGGAAATGAATCCAGAAAGCCATTCAGTAAGAGGATTAGAAAACATGACTCAGGAGAATTATGAACAATAACATGCCATTGAAAAATGAGTGGCAAATACTTTTTATACAAACTGGACAGAAATTAAGCTAAGAGAGCCCATGCAGAACTGAAGCAACAACCCAAGTTCTCACTGCAAGAAAAAAAAAAAGGAGCAAAGTTAATCCACTGCTGGTAGCTGAAATGTGAAGAAGCAAGAGAAATTGTAACCTGGATTAGCTCATCAGGGATCACTCAGGAGATGAACACAATCACCATGCACATAAACTGCCTGTTATGAAACATGTCATAATTAGAAAAACAAAATTCAATAACCAGAGTCCCACCAGGGGGTACTTAACCATTCAAAATTTTATACAAAGAAAGAGCAATGGTTAACAAGAAAACCAGTTTATTTGTCTTCTTTATCAGCCTCAGCACATATGTGGACACAGACTTGGGCAAATTGAGTATTGGCTAGCATATTATACTGTTACCATTCTTTGCCAAGAAATTTTTAAAATAACCCACTAACTMTGCATCAGTTAATTTGGGATCCCACATTTTAGGCACTTAAATTTTTATGTCAGTAGTGTTCTACACTTAAACCTTTCTCCACTGAAGCTCCTGYTTTGAACATCCTGTCCTATTCCCAAAATAATAAAATGCTTGCAAAGATCATTGACTTTAGCTGTCTCTGTGGCCATYCAGCTTCTTGTGTGGCCAAGGTCTTGAAGCCTCAAGTATGAGAAATTGAAATGCAGTAACCTACACTCTGTAAAATAACTGAAATTTGCTATGAATAATTGGTCTTTGGGAAACTTAGCTTAATATGTGGCATATTCCATCCCTTCACTCTCCTTCCCACTGACCCCTGGGCCCWAAAGAGAAACAAAACATATATTTGAAATGTAGTAATAGGAAGAGAGTCCCACATCAGAGATTATCATATGTAAATTGTAGGAAAGCTAACTACCCATTAAGGTTAAGGCATTGACAAAGCAAGTAAGTGTAAACAGACAGAATGCTCAATAACTGAGAAATAGTAGAATTTTGTAAATCACCTAAATCAAGACAGAAATCACTTTATTAACAGATATAAAGAAGACCAAACTACATTTTGAGGTAGATAAAACGTAAAGAAACAGAGAGCTAAGAACCACAATGCCTTGGAAAGCAGTATGCTCAGGAAACACTGGATGCATGTATTTATGCCACTGAGCTCCTGGCATTGCAGGAATGAGGCCTAAATACGAACTTAAATTTCATGCTCTAACTCYTGCAAAAATAATGTTAGACAAATTGTCAGAAAGGTTGAGCTAGTTTCATGTGTTCTGATACTTTAATTTTATCCTTATAGCATTTGTATCTACACATACGCACACACACACAAAAGGCCTGTGTGAGGTGACAGTCAAAGAAAAAAAAAATTTTCTGAACTCTGGAGCAAAAAGTTCCATTGCAATTCACTTAAGGTTTTGGGAGAGCAGTTCAGGGTTAATATTTTGCCTGACTCACTGAGAAGAACTAATAAAAGTAAAAGCTGTGCAGCTGCTCCTTCTAATCTGAAGATAAATCACAAAGGCAGGCACAAGCAAAAGGCAGGTAAGTTCTCAACTGAACGATTAGGAGGAGGATAAAAGAGGGGGGAAAATAGGTAAAGTACTCCACCAACTTCTTCAACAAAATTTAATCAAAAAAGTGGTTTAGAAAGGAGCCATAAATCTACTGAAAACAAAGTTTCAAATAACAAACACCAATAAAAGTACAAAATAAATAATAGCCTCAAGGCCAAAGTCTAGAGATTAGCAGAGCAATCAAAACCAGCCAGAAACAAACAATCATAAGTCTGCGAAGCAGTCTGTCAAGCAAAGAGCTCTCAAAACCAGATTTAGAAAACAAGCTCYGTGGAGGGAGCGGTCGAAGGCTGACTGATAGAGTCAATATTTCCACCCCAGCTGGGATTTCTTGGTGAGTGCCAACCTAATGAAACAAAAAGACTTTTCCTAAAAAGCAACACTTTGTGAGGATAAGGGATCATAAGGAACAGATCAGAAGTTTGCTGCCATAATCTTAGCATTAAACAGAGCTATTCCCTYTTGGCACTGAAAAATTTTGGTGACATTGACTTACGTTGACTCTTAGGAAATACATTGGAGCTGTACTGCAGGATACAGTATGCATGAGCCCAAGTGACAATAATTAATTCACCTTTGGCATACAGTCAATCAAAATACACACTGAGATTCAGCAGCCTTGCCCTGACTCTGCATCTGAGACAAAATATGCAAAATGTCCCCTTTTTTAATCTTCTGCATCTTCCTAAACCAACAAGATTTGGAGGCTACTACAGCTCTCAGACAGTTGTGGACTTATTTATTGAGGATTAAAGTGTCACAATGTGATCATTTGGTCATACAGGTCCCTTCCTGCAAGATCACAATGCCCAGAGCAGTCATATTTCAGAATATTTCCAGGCCTTGAATACAGACTGTTGGCAAGTTGAATTTTATAACTGTGCATGAATGGTCCAAAATGTAACTACAAAAAAAAAAATCACAATTTTCTGCCAAATATTAAAAAAACTGACATCTTTTTTTCCTAAATATTTATTCTGGTAAATTTGACTTTCACCACTTACTCTTTATACAATGCTGCAAATCTCCCGTTGCACCCTCCTACTCAGACAGGATGTTGCCACATTTGGCAGGGGCAATCCCCAAACTTGCTAAGTCTGTGTGTATTCTGAACGTTCTGGTGACAAACCTCAGCACTGAGGTTAGCAGAGCTAATGACATGCATGAAGATGARTGCACATCTAATCAAGTATTTGCAGGGTCAGATGCCATTATAATATTATTAACACAAGATCATTTAACAGAGAGACCAGAAACTTTTCTTTGYGTCGGAGGAATAAATCCCCTACTGTTTTAAAGCACCTGAACAAATAGGATTTTCATATTTGTCTGTGTCTGCTGTCTATTTTGGATCTTTGTCATTTACCCTGGACCACATTTAGGCCTGGAGCAGCTGAGAGAAAAGTCTGGATGTGTTTATTTTTTTATTGCCCATGGAACCAAGCCTCGAGATAGTCCTGCCTGAAAGGAAACTAACCCTGATTGCATGACTGATGGGATTGTAGTGTAAAAAAAAMGTCCATTTTAAAGTTTACCCAAGAGCAGTGTCTCTCAAGTAGTGTGACCCTGTGGCTTAATTTAACATTTCTAGGACAGAGTCTACAAGGTTAATGTGTTAAGACAGTA
This sequence comes from Alauda arvensis, assembly GCA_902810485.1. NCBI lineage: Eukaryota > Metazoa > Chordata > Aves > Passeriformes > Alaudidae > Alauda > Alauda arvensis. The sequence continues at coordinate 81,507 of CADDXX010001022.1, read as the reverse complement.
AAAACTTTCTCTTTGCCTTGGGCACATCACTTCTATTCAGCAAGGCAAATAACACCCCACCTACAGCAGCCTGCCCAGAAGCCCAAATGCTGCACAGCAACAAGCCTCTGTTTCTTGCCGTCTCCTTGTCTCCTTGAGACTGACATTGCCTGGGTGCTGAATAGCCTGGTGGGAAGAGTTCAATGCAGGGTTTGCACTTTCCCAGCCATTAGCCAGCTGCCACTGCATTTCATTATCTTAGGGGGTGCTTTTATACATCAAACAGTGAGATGAAGTGGAAGTAASTGAGCTTGGTCCACGCTGTAAGTTGCAGTATTATTTATTGTCGTTATTTTTTGCGCCCGTCTCATGCCATCTGGCCCTCTAACTGGAAAAAAGACTCAACACACCCCTCTCAATTTCTTGGAGTGAATCCTGCTGAACAACTAGGCCTTGGAGCAACTGCCTGTTGTTATCAGGACTCTTCATTGTTTTGCACAAGGAGCCCTCTAAAAAGCAGGGGGAAAAAACAAAGGTAGCAGACAGGATCTCATGTGAAAACAAAGTAAGCAGAGCATGAAAAGCGTCACTGAGATGGCTTTTGCTTTGCTTTCTTTCTGATGCAGCCCAGAAACAAAGAGCTGAAAAAGATTTTCTTTCAGTCTTCTGAAGAAGTTTCCTGTGAATAAACCAAGGTAGTGAGTTTTGCATGATTGCCTAAAATCACTGTTCAGCTGTTTTAACTTACTTCAGCTTTTGTCTTATTATGGCTTATTAAAAGAATGGCAACCCATTCTTTTAATGACAAAAGCCCATATGGCTGGTGATTTATTGTACTTCTCCAGCATTTGAAACCTGCTTTCCATTACTAGAAACCTCTGATTGATACTGGAAACCACAGAAAATCTTTAGAATTACATTAAAAGGTGAGAAAAAGCGAAATATCTCTGTGTCACAGACTGCTGGTGAGTGGCTTAAACAAGAGGTGTCAGGATATATGATTATGTTGCACTCTTACATAGTGGYTTGGTTTTATAGACCACAGAATAAACTACAGCAGATTTCTACTTTGTGCCTGCCTGCCACCCAAATGTCCTGCTGCCAGAAAAATAAGTTCAACAAGAAATGCTCAGACTTTCATGCTGACATTTTATGACATATTTTGTCTAATGATTTCTTTTACTTTAACCATAAACTTGAGACTTTAGAAATACAGTAGTTTGACTGTGAATGAGTGCACAATGTCAAGGTACCATGGCTTAAAAAATGTCCACTTGCAGAATGTTAGCTGTCTTTTTTATAAAATCACAACATTGTTTTCCGGTTTTATTTGCTTACCATGAAAATATGTGTTTCCTATAGTGAATTCTTATGTGAAAGGCTCTGATTTTGTAAATCAAGTCACACAGGGAAAGCTTTTGCTCACACATTTTCTAAAGATGAGCATGCATAAAGARGAGTTTGCAGCATCAAGGTCATATATTTGCACGTCCTTTAGTAGGCTTGATTAMCTTAATTTGATATTGGCATGAATAGGAGCTGAGTACAAGACATTCAATTTGGTCCTCAAATMTCTTTCAAGTTTGTACTCACTGCAGATGACCTGTAGCTGTGAAATAACTCCCTGTAAGCTAGCAACTAGACTGCTGTCCAAACTGACTTGGAAACTGTAGTCAGAGAAAGCAAGCTACTGGCAGCCAACATCAAAAACAAAAATCCCTGACCTTGACTGTTCTTAACACAAAAGCCCTTTTCCTGCTGTTTTTCAATGAATGAACGAACAAGAGCCAGCAAATTATATAGCAGACACTTTCTTCTGAAAAGATAAAGTAAATCTGTTTTATTTCTATATACAATCTGATTCACAAGCACAAAGACAGGAAGCAATATTGGGAAATTCTTAAAAATATGATTTGTGCTGGATAGCATCTCTTCCTTCTCTTTTATATCACTTAGAACAAATAGTGAGYCAAGAATTTCCTGAACTTTTGCAGTTTGCTTGGAAAATGTATTCTCCCTTCCCTGATACTGCTTTATGAAGAAAGAGTTTATCCTAGTGGTATGTTTTGAATTTCACTTAAAATAAAACTGAATCTTATATAGCTCCAGCTCCAGCTTCGTTGTAATGGGATTGAACAGGTGCTGTGACACAGCTTTWTTTTCAAGCTGCACACAGATAATCGTCCCCATTTTAGAGTGTGGCAGGCATCCCTTCTTGGGTAACCAACCCTGCACCACACAAATGGAGAAAACAGTCACAAAAAAGTCCTTTGCTCAATTTTAGAAATATGAGCTAGCCAGATGCATCTAGTAAGTCTTCACCAGACAGATTTGTGTAGTACCCCAAATGAGTTGCCCACAGGAGATCTGAGGCTCACAGGACAGACATTTTTATGCAGATGAACTAGGAACTACTCAAAAGCAATATGGCCAATGCAAGTAGGTTTCCCATCTGTTTCAGGCAATAGGATGGCACCTCTTTTGTCATTTCAATGAACATTTATTCCCCATTCAGGACCAAATGGGTAAAACAGGCTCCCTTGATAGGCTGGATGGGCAGCATTTTACCCCAGTGGCCCCACAAGCTGTCGTTTGGGCAATGGCACCTGGACAAGACACCGCTCAGGGAGGCAGCATGCAGTGTCTTCTGCAGGGAGATGGGCAGCCAGCACAACCCCACTCTGTCAGGGGGGTTTGGGGGAGGGACACAGTGGAGAACAACGAAGATGCACAGGGCACTCAGCAACACAGGGAGTAGAGGGAAAGGCTCCAACAGGGGCTTGATCTCTGGAGAGGTGAGTAGTTGGTCTTGGCATTACATTCATCTGGGGTGGAAAGGCTAATTTCACCCTCTGTTAAACTGGATTAGGGAAAAAATCACTTAATTAGCCTTCAGGCTCCGTTCCTCACCTGATGAAAGCAGGGCCATCTTTCACTATCCCCCTAGAGCAGAGCAGCAGCTGAGGACATGGCCCCCAGTGCTTTCCACCCTCCTGCYGTGTGTCCCGGCAGTGAAGCCTTCAGACCCTCACCGTGGGCAGGTGCACGCTGAGGGCAGACTGCAGCTYGCCAAAAACAGCTCCCCTGGAGCATGGTCCTCTCCAGTCTCCCCCTCCCACTTGCCATTCTGCCTGACTGTCAAATGGATGCTTTTCTTCGCCAGCTGCTTTGGAGCAACCCAAACTGCTACTACAGCAAAGCTTTGGAGCAGCAGGCAGGAGAAAGGTAACTGGATCTGCTACTTCCTTGCTGCTATTGGGAAAACAGGAGAAATTAGAATATGCAAATAGCACCATATTCACAGGTTACCTACAGATCTTCCTTGCCAGGAGAACGGGGAATGTGCAAACATACTGCAGCTCTCAGGATTCCCTGTCAAAGCACACAGCAGCCCTGGCTGAGAACTGGTCARCCAGGTCCTAAATCTGATGGTCAGAGGGAAATGGGAGTTTAAATGATGTATCCYATTCACCAAAGCTATGATCATGGTAGGGTCCCATGAGAAAATTTGTTTCCTCTGCTTCAGAGTATCTTTAAATACCATGATAGCAAAGACTAAAGATAATAATAGTTCTCACTGTGTTTTGGATATGGTAGAGTAAAAGCAGCTTTCTTCATATAAATATTTCATTAAAGGTCACCATGAATTAYGCCTCTCTTCTGACCTGCTCTGCTGTTACCATGCAGGATCACTGTCTGGACAACCCTCCCAACACACCAACAGCTAATGAGCAATGTCAATAAGTTATGAGGCACAATTCAAGGAAACAAAAAACAAAAATGGAAGGATATGAATTCTGCAGAGCACACAAAGAAAAAATGGGTGGGATGCTCATTTCCTCAAATTGTGTACCAACTTCATAAGTTAGCAACAAATTATCCCCCATTAAAGGATGAGAGTATCATCTTACATCCCAACTTTGTGTTCTTTTCCCAGCACTCTACTGTGGATCCAGATCTCTGCTTCTTCTGTTTGAAGAACAGGTTTTTACACATTTTTGAAACATGGAGTGTAGTTGCTGACATGATTCACATGCTGGTCTTGCAGCAGCGAAAATCAACAAATGACTTCAAAATATCTGAAAAAAAAAAGTCATGGAGCAGACGTGCACTAACTTATGCTCAAGTGATACTGCTTGGACTATATTTAGCAAGACAACAAATAAAGGATGGATTGCAACATCAGGAAAACAAAACAGATTTTTCATACAGAATCTTGCAGCAGCTTTCAGACAGGATTAATCTGCATTTCTGAAYGAGATATTTTTAACATATATTTTTAAAAGCTCTGGGTTTAGTTTCTTGTTACTTCATTATCTCTTGTTTTTCCCCAAAAAGCAACACTTGTTGTTTTTTTTTTTTGTAAATTAACACATTAGTATGTTTTAATCCAGTTGTTTAGTTTCTGTGTTATCATTGCTGTCTTCTGCTTTCAACGTGATACACACAGTAGCTAAAAATGCTGTTGTACTGTTACACTGTATGCAGTACACAGTGTACCAAGTGCATGTTTATTCTTAATTCTTAGCAGTTCTCAGTCATGAGCTAACAAAACAGAGCTTTTTTGTTGTTGTTGTTTTTCTGTTTTGTTTAGGTTTTTTAGGGAAAACTATGGAAAATCCTTGTATCCATTGCATGTATCCACTTAAAGAAAATATTTTCTCCTCTGGTATCAAGAGGTTGGAAACATTGGCAAGATGCAGGATTTCCATAAAACAATGAGAAGTGATTCCATATAAAAATACTGCTTTACAGATAAAATTTATACATCTTTTGCTTCAAAATATGGAATTGCAAGGCAAAATAAATGTGTTATGTCTGCAAGGTGGGTTTTTCTAAGGAAATATTTATGTGTTAAGRAGACACTAAATTTATGTTACTATAAAACAGGTTACTTAAATGTCTCCTGACCATTACAGCAAAGAACATATTTGTTTATATTTTTTACATCAAATACACACTCTCTATATGAGGAAAAGTTGCAAGGTATGCAACAAGGCATAAGTTTACGTTAAAAGACAAGATAGCAACACATGTAGTATAGTATTTTTCAAGACAATGCAAARTAAATTAATTTTTTTTCCCGTTGTTAAAATTTCACAGATCAGATGCAAATCCAGAGYTAATCAAATCAAAAAGAAACAAAACTGAAAGAGGATGCTCTTGGGAAGGAAAACTTGGTTTGACAGTGTTAAATAGMTAGCTGGGATCTGCTGGGAATACATACCTTGGATTCATCTGATTGACCTCATATCATTGCTGTGATGCATAACTACACCTGACAGGTCATTGATTGTCAGTATGTAAAGCAGATCCTTGGGGAAATAACGTGGCAGAGAGCAGCTTCCCATGTTTTTCACATTCCCACAGCAAAAATTCAAGTCCCTACTCCAGTATTTACCACATACAGAGAAGAAAGAAAAACAATGCCCTTACAAAAGGCTTTCTAAATGACAAAGATGGTTAGCAACTGCCTCACATGTCAATTAACAGGTTTCAAGCTCAGATCACAAATATGACAGAATAATGTTGATTTAAAATTTCAGAATGAAAAAAGCAATACATTTTTTTTTATCTTCAACCCAGCTTTCACTTCACAACTYCAATAACTTTAACACTTTTCATGTTCAGTCCTGCTTGATAATTTTGCCACAAGTATGCACTGCACACGCACACGTGCACAATGAAAAAGCCCCACAGATTAGAATGCAGTTTATTCTGCTGCCACAAAAGCAATTTTACTCTACTTTGTGTGACCAAAAGTACTATAATGTTTTCATCACCAAGTTAAAGAGAGTATGCCTAATGGCTTATACAGTCCTACTACACAAGAACCCTATTCAAACATTTGCTCAAGTCATGCATGGCTTTAGTCACATGCATAATAACCCACAAACAAAAGACACGAGAGACAAGGAGGGCTTTATGTATCAAACTGAAAGTASTATTTCCCTGTGCTGATATTATGTAAACATCAGAGATCTTCAGGATGTCATATTAATATGAATTTTTTTTATCAGAGAAAAAGAAGATAAACCAATGGCTATAACTACAGTACCTGTGTCTGGAAGAAATGAACACCCATAGTCAAAAATGTTAATGAGAAATTTACAAATCACAAAAAACAAAAAAAAAACCAACCAACCAAAAAAATCTCAAAAAAAAAAACCACACAAAAACAACAACAAACCAAACCAATGGTTTTTACATATGTACATGTTTACAACAAACTAAACTATACTACTTRATGTAGATTAATCAAAAAGTCTTTTTGTCAGGATATAAAAGAGCCATTCTTTGKGGGTTTTATTAGCTAGATGGACATGCTCACAGATTCAGGAAGAGATATAAATAGGCAAAAAATCTTTATCTATTGAGAGTGTTCAGTGATMGGATACTTCAGTGCCCAATGCCTGCATAAAGCCTTGCACATTAGCACAGGGCTACTGCTCTGCAGTCAACACCACCCCTGGGGTGTCACCCCAAGAGACAAGGGTAGGGAGAGGGAAACTGTTGGGCAAAATAAYCAATTAATGCAAACTGATGGGACAACCCCTCCTCCACACCCCACCTTCACAGCAGCCAAAGCTGCACTTCACAGGAACAAACAAATACGAGTCCATAAGTATGAGTGAAATCAGAGCAATACAGATCAGACATACAGACAAACAGACACACAGACRTACAACCCTCCTATGAATCTGGCCAGTCAGCAGAGCTGTCTCAAATCAGATGCCTACTCTGTAGCACAGGACTGGCTTCAGGATAAACTATGCCATTTTCCAAGAAAAAACCAAAGGACCTGTAAGGGATGCAGTCCTATGGATCCAGTTCTTGTTTCCAGCAAGACAGCAAAATGTACCTCTTCTACATTGTTCACTTATTTAAGAATGCCARTCACATGAAATATTTAGAAAAGTTCAATCTTTGAATCCCTTTAATAGAAAATCTTGCCATGTAATATGCATTTCATAAAAATGCATATTTGGTCAAAAGGAATAAGAGAGCTGCCTGAAGTAGTTTTGTAGTTTGAATCCCCCAGGTACAGTGTATTTCCTAATTAATGTTTCATACTCAAACAGCCCAAAAAGACAGACTGGTGAGGTTAATAGAAGAACTGTTTTGGTATATTTATATCTGGTGTGCTTGTGGCTCACAGTGTCAGGAGGACTGAATTTCTGAGGTGATGTTTGTCAAATATTCTTCCAAGTGTTAATTCGAGGTGATCTTATTCACTGCATGGTAATAGGAGATAAACAAAATCCTTCCTCCAAAAAGAAAAACTCAAATAAACAGAAAATACACAAAAAAGCCATAAGACYTTGTTGGGTAGACTGCAGAACGATGCACCCTTGGGAGGAAGCAGAGCTGCTGATCTGGCAGTTAGATCCAGGCCCTGCCCTTTGCAGAGTGTTTTGCAGGATAGTTATCTGGCTGCTGCACACACTGATACACCCACAGCTATGGGAACATAGCTGTTCCTACACAATGCATATTTTGTTTCTCATATCTTGTACATATGGCTACAAAACCTGAGTCTTGTTAAGAGACTATCTCCATTTACCACTACATGTAGCATGCTGTATTGTCAAGAATTTTTTTTAGATTGTGTAAACTAACATTTCTAAAATTAGAGAAAAAACACATGGGAAATGGTACTACCTACAAATTATACTCTCAGGAATTTAAAATATTAGAAAAGATTGAGCAATATTTGCCTGTGATTTTGAATAATTAATGTTCCCATCCTGAGACCCACCTCAATATTACCTGCAAGACACTCCCARCAGCCTGCACTGGGTCACAGCTCAGGCAGTTTGCTTGGGTTGAGACAGACTTAAGCTCACACCAGAGCCACAAAGAAAACCTGGCACTCCCCAGTGCCTGTTCTGCCCATAGACTTTTTTTTTTTTTTTTTCCGATTTCTAATTGGGAATAGTTGAGCAGTGGTGCCCTGGCCAGGCATCAGGAGTAGATATGAAGCAAAGAAGCTTTGACAGAATTCCAGATCTCTGCTCTTTTGTTCTGTGTCGCTTTAAGCAAGAGTTATACCATGTGTAGACCTGAATCCTAACTCRCTCATCAGGACTGACCCTTGGACAAGCCTCACACCATCATTTGCAGGATAKAAGCCTATATATAGTGTTTGAACAAGGCAAATGGAAGTGTGTTAAGGCTCAAAATTAAGGTTTKGACCTTGGCTTAAGATTTGTGACAACATATGCAGATACAGCAGGCAGCTCCTTTATTTATCACATTACAAGCTGTGCAGGTATATTAACTTTAAGTTTGTTCTTTTAGTACTGACACTTATGAATAAATGAAATTTCCCATTAGTTTTTGACATTAAGATCCACAGAGTAAAAATAGAGTCTCTTAAGACCAGCAAATAAACTATCATAAGCTTTACTGAACTGATCTTCAAGTTATAAGAACTATGAAGTACTAGAAATCACTTTTTATTTTCTTAAGGGACTTTGAAAAAATAATGAGAACACAGGTAAAATACAACTGAGGTTTTGTTGTTGAGATTTCTYTTCCCCACTTTTTTTGCAAAAGAAWATATAAACCACATAGGAACATCTTCCGGAGATAAAAAAACTTTTGCAAATTTGGATTAAATTAAGTGAATGAATTTGACACGTGCAAATGAGGGGAAAAAATCAGAAACATTGAAAACTTTGCTTTCTATATTTGCTCATCAAACCATGTAGGTTTCTGACAGTAGGATGTTTTTATTCAAAATGCTGCTAAAGCTTTGTACAAGCASCAAGAATTCGGGTTTTGCTTTGGAGCAATCTGAACAACTTTCTTCCACTGTGTGGTTTGATACCTAAATATGTAATTTCCATAACTTTGATTCTTTAGATTATTTATTATGACATAACACGTACATAACCCTGAGTAGCCAGAAAATTCATCTTTACTGTGAGCCTAAATGCAGGAGCAGAATGYTCAGTGCTCTCCCTGGCATTCACACCTCTCCCAGAGGCTCCTCACCACTACCCAAAAGCTGTTCAAAACTCTAAACCATGCATAGAAGGACTATTCTAATGAGTCTGGGCTCTCTGGTGATGCAACTCTGGTGCAATACTTGTGCTGCTGCTCCCAAGGCACATTTCTGTGGGAAGAGACAGAAAAAGGCACAGGATCATGGCTTCTAAGAGGAAAAAGCYACTTCTTTCACCACCAACATAACAGTGCACAATGTTTCAGGTCCCTAAAGTCCCTTGATGTCCCAAGCATGTCAAACTCTTTCAGTATTACAGCTATAATGCCGTTTTTATTTCCAAATGGCTAGTTTCAGCATTACAGCAGACACAAACATAGGCAAAGATATTTTGTATAAAGGAGAACAGACAGAACAGAATGCCCAGGACCTTTAGCTTCAGCCCCTTTTACCTCACTGTCTTGCAGGAACTATTTAATATGGTTTCTTTCACAAAAAATGATGGAAATCTCAATGGGTCTTTTATTTAAGAAAAATAATAAAAAGCAATATTCCTGGCAAAGAAAAATAAGGTAAATCTGAGCCACCAAAAGGCTTAAACRTAATGTCAATGTTAAGCCAAAATGMAGCTGTAAGCTTCCAAAATTAACTGCTTCCCAGTCATAACAATAAAATACAGGGRAAACCATCCTACGTTTATTAATGCAGTACCTGCATGTCTGGCCACAGGGATCACTTCCATGGATCTGACTGATTCACAAAAATGCAGAGGTTAYAAGAAATTAGGTCTGTTTAATGATGATTGACACAGTATACAGCAAAAGACAAAAGTTCCTTGTTCATTTATGCTTCTTGTCTGAACTTGTGTTTAAGCAAAAAGAAATTAAAGATGAGYTCTGTAACTGCTTAAATAAGAAACACACCCCACAGTCAAATATCTGGATAACCTGTGTTTTCTTGTTCTCTACAGCACACCCTACTACCATATTCTGGTCAACATATGCTGAATGCTACTGCTTTTCAATCACATTTATTGAGCTTTTATACTCCCTACTTGGGTGACTCTCTCCTCCTAGAAGCTAGAGTACAATCTGTGTTTTAATTTCTAGTCACTAGTGTATTTATGAAAATAAAAGACAAGATCACTCAAATCTTTCAATACTCTAGTCCATCCTGAAATATTGTACTTAAAAAAGAGACAGCTCAAAGCCATGAGAAATCYGATGCAGGTAACTAATTTGCCATTATAAAATGGCAACTGATGCTCTGTACTTCTGAGATGTATTCAGAATTTTAAAACATGTTTAAACATGCACTGAAACATATGTYCCTTTTAGTCATTCAGTCACTTTTCTGATATAAACTCTGGCCATGTTTTTGTTTCCCTTTTCTATTTACCTTATCCTCTATCCACTAAATGGTGAGCTAAAAATGATAACATAACCTAAGCAAAAAACAGGCATCAAAGCAATGCAAATATTACCTTTGAAAGGTCATGATTTCAACGGTATAAAAAGAGCAGTAAAAACACCTTTGTCTTTCAAGATTCTTTGAGAACCTCTCCCCTTCCTCCAGGCTTCTTATATCAGTTCAGGTGAACATACAAGGCTTTATTTTCAGTGCTTCTGCATACTCCTTTATGTCTCCCAGAGCAGAAGTTTTCTTACATTMTTCACTTTCATAGTGGTAGAAGAGTTGAGTACATTCAGAAAGGTGGAGTAAAACCAAGTATTTGAAAAAGCATTGTTTATAGGTACACACAGATTGTTTAAGCAAGTCTTTCAAAGAATCAGAGTTTAAACCAATTTAGTGGGCCTTGAAAACAAAAGAAGCATCTCTGAAAATGTACGCATAATTGATAGTAATGGATGGAGGGGCTTCCCTCCCTAAGAAAAAGCTGATCCCTAGATACTCCTAGGAAATGTTTATGAGAGGTTTTTCTGTTTTGTTGTCAGCACAGCTGTGTAAGGCAGAGCTTGGGAAGAAAGGACAAAAAAACCTGCATACCTTTAATGAACCTTACACCCACATGCAAAGAATGACTRACTACACAGCATGGTATGTCCAGCTACCATTCAAGAATGCAGGGAAAATGAGAAAATGGCCAAAATATAAAAGCTTAGGCATTTGTAAATTCAGTATAAGAACAAAAAAAAGGATAATTTAATATGTTATTATTTTTTCTATTGTTTCAATTTCTCAGGCTATCCAGGCCTTCATATTTCATACATTTTCAAATAACAAACTTAACTTAGATATATTTTCCAGAAAGTCACATGACTCTGATATGCATCCATCAGGAAATGGGGGTATTGATTCCTTTGGTTGGCTGCTCAAAGAATTAAACTCACTGTGGAAAATGTCTGTTCTACCTCCCAAAAACGCCTCGATTCAGGCATTTCCCAGACTTTTCATTATGTCTTTTCCATAAGGTTGTAGGATTCGTGGTCACCTAGTACTTGATGCCGGGAAGGTTCTTTCAGGTTGTTAAGTGGCTTCTCAGACCTGTCCTTTTGATGTGCTAACCAGGCTAGAGAGCTCTTTCAACCCCGATGTCATTCTGGTGGCACTGCCCAGCCCTCTCCCCAGCTTCTGAACTCCTTATACCAACATTGACACCAACACGAGAAGCAGTTTCCCAGCATCTGCCATGTCACATTTCAAAGTAAAATCACACCTTTCCTTTGCCCAATTGTTATACACCCAAGGATCTCTCGCTTTCTGCCCTAACATTGTGTTGTTAGCCGCTACTCTTGCTCATCTGACAAGCTGCAAATTCATCCCAGACACTGCACAGTTTCCCAYTGCATAGACAGAGGACCTGTATTTCTTATTCCTAAGTGACTTTGAATAATTTTCAATAAGGGCAAATATAACATAAACAGGCTGCTAATAAGCAATATGGACCACTCAGTATCAGCACTTTATTGCCCTTGTTTGTGTTCCTCCAAATGGTGGCACACAGGCATTTTAGGAGCAGAGATTTTTTTTTTATGAACTTTCAAAACACTATTGGAAAACCTTAACATCACTTTTACAGTGCTGGTCCCTGTAGAACCTGACTGSAAGCATTTCCATTCAGTGATGAGTCTCCATTGACAGTCTTTCTGAGAACAGGCAGTTCTGCTCCATTTATTGTGTCCTATGATACATTACACAGTTCTTAACAAAGCTATTAAGACTGGAAAAAATATCCAAACAAATGAAAACTCTGTATGTTAGAGCACCAAGGGACAAATCCTCTTCTCTCTGAAATCAAGTAGGGCCTGGGAATTTTTTTTTTGAGAGTAAGAGCGAACACAATCTAAAAAATTAAACAACAATGCACTCCTGTATTGCCACATTCACAGAGGAAATTGATTTACAGCAATAAACATCTTTCCCTCTAATCCAAAGTAACAATAATCTGTGTAATATATGTARAACATTTGCAATCTGAATATTTATCAAATATATRAATATATATCAAARTATTGTCTGGATCTATCTAAACAGAAATCTATATAATATAAAAGCTGAGAAAGTTTTTACTGGATTTAACTAAAACAACCATTAGTATTCATAGGTATAGACAAAAAGCTAAGACTGAATAGCAACTTACTTTGAAAAATCATACTTAGCAAAAGAAAGTGAGCGGCAATTACGTATTTCTAAGCCTATTACAGGTGGGATAAATTTATTCCACGACCATATCAACACATCATCATGCAAAATCTGTGATATTCAGGTGACAGGGGATGTTYAAATATCATCATGTAATAAAACACACAGCACAAGACAAAAACCAAGAGACTGCTTCCTACCTTTTAAAGGAAACACAAGTGAAAATCTAATGAGAAACAAAGGGCTCATGTGCCCCTGTGAGAAGAGCCCATTGCCTGGCCCTTCTCACCATCACTCAGGCAGCTTCTTTACAACACATTCAATGTGGAGCTCAGTGCACCACCTAAAACAAGGAATGTCTAAGAGGCATCTACTGCTCCCTGCTCCTCTAATGACCCTGTGATGTCCAAGCATCCTCCAAGCCATGAGAAAGCCCTATTTCACATGCCAATTCAATATGAACCTCACCCTAGTTTCATGGAGCAAAAAAAAAAAACCAAACAAAGACTTTGGAGTGTGCCAGCAGTCTCCTAAAGTAAGAGAAGAGGGCAGCCACTTTTGTTTCCAAAATGTATTTCACATTTCATAATGATGATGTTAGAGTTGCCCTGGCTCCCCAGCCGCCTTTCTGGTCTTTAGAGCCCCAAGTCTTGGCAGTGACACACCCCTCTTGTGCAAAAATGGCTGTGTGAGAAGACAAAGACAGCAATAATCTAGACCTATGTAAGAAAAATTTTTTAATCTTAGTTTTAATCTTATTCTGACTCTTTATGGTTAACTGCTGATATCTCCAACAGTGGGTTAGAAACAAAAATGTGAATAAGTATGTGATCTCTAGCTATTACACAAAAGTAGTGTCATTTATGTTCCTTACGATCCCCCAAGAAACCAGCAGTAGTACTGGGAATGGCAGACACGATTTTGTAAGAGAGCAGAGTAGTACAGGCAGCATCTATCACCCAGTGGGGTTTGACTMAAGAAAACCATCTGCCAAGAGAGTCCCTTCACCAGGCACTTTCCAGGCTGCAGTGAGCATCCCAGGCACTTTGGTAGCCACTATCACAAAATGTTTTTCTATTCCTCTGGGCTTGCAATGACACCTAATAAAAGTAAAGACCCTTGTCCAACCCTGTGAATCTTCAAACTGTTTATTGCCAGCCTGCTACTCYTGTCACAACCCCACACAACTGAAATGAGGTTCCCTTTACCTGACAGGGCTACAGCTCCAACAGCCACCACCCATGAGAACAAGCCCAGCTAAATTCCCTGTACACAGCACAAGACTGCTGCCTGGCAGCTGGAATAAAAACAATAGTCCAGTGTATTTTACATGTCAAGTCAGAGTAGCTTATATTAAAAAAACTCAACAAACCAACCAGGAATGTGTTTAAGTCCTATTAGAGTACTCTTTTCTCAAGGAAACTGTACATAAAATGYCCAGTGAGCTTAACTTGATTAGCAATTAACTTTAACATCAATGTAAAGTTAATCTAATAATTTCCAGTTTACTTTGAAACRAAACAGCAGATTTTGGCCTCTTGTGTTCGATAACTGACCTTTTGAAACCAAAAGAAGAATTAAATGAGGACTAAAATAAATACCTATTTCTTCATTACATCAAGAAAATAATACATATCTGTTAGAGCATAGTACACTATTCCCTGGCAAAAAGTATTCATGCCCACAGTCATAGAGCACAGGAAGATGCCATGGGGTGAGCCAAACCCTGCAGCTTCTCAGAAATAAATTCCCACTGTTTCAACTACTTGGGAACATGTTCCCGAAATTCAGGAAACACACTGCTAATTATTTCCTCTAAGGTATTGCAGTTCCAGTGCATTTCAAAATGAACATGTGAGCAGAGTTAGCTGTTCTTCACTYGGGGCACTAGGAGTTAGGAAAATACATGCAGGTATCTTAATCAGCATACTGCAAGTTAAAGTACATTACATGTGGGACCATTCAGAATGAGAGGGTGAGAYTTAAATAATGAGATACAGTCAGTGATATCTGAGCAAGCTCTTGCTCACTGCATATGAAGAGAACCCAGTGCTCACTCCAGTGTATTCCTTCCAGCCTGGACACTGAAATCCATTTAAGGATTTTCCTGTGAAGGGTCTGTGTCTTCTCTTCATTCACCATCAGGAGAGTCTAGGGAACAGGTCTCAGACTCAGGCATGGAAATTACCTGAGAGATTAATATTGTGAGAGAGGAGACAACAGGCCAGGGAGAGGCATTCACAGCTGGATGCTGAGCACTAACAAGAGAGGTGAAAAGCCTCACTGAAATTATTTTCTTCCCCCTGGATCGCTCTTCTCCAACTCCTGATTAAAACCAACCAAATTATGTCAATTCAAACAACACCTATGTCACAGATAGTCCATAAAGGGGCATTGGTTCATGATTAAAGCATTTTGCAATGACAAACACAACCTACCTTTAGACTTTCATTTGACTTTCCACCCTCCAGTTTCTCCTGTTCCCTCGTCTCACTGCTATTTACCCAAAAGGAAGAACATCAGAAAAAAAAACAACCTATGAATAAGAATTCTCACCACATTTCCAGGGAGAAAGACACAGAAAGCTTTCTCAGTTGTGCCCACCACTTTTTTCRTAAATACTTTGCAACAATAATTGTTTAACCATATCATAGTATTTGCAGAAACTTCTCATACATTTTATGCCATGCTAGTATCTTCTTTCATAGTAATAATTTAGGTATTTGCAAACTTGCATGGGTGTACCTCTACATAATGCAGCTTGTAAGTATGTAACTGTTACATATTTTAAGCAATGTGACCATTCTTCAAAACGGAAGGTGGTGTGCGGACCCACCACCAAACAGCCACTCAACCACAATTACCTCCCTCTGAATAACTCCACTTTAAAGGGTTCTTTCCCTAGGTTTCATTAGCCAAAAAAGATCTTTTTATAGTTTATATTATACCCCCCCACCATCAGCACCAGAATAACTGCCTTGTGCCCCACTGCAGCTGCCCAGGCTGCTGGCTGTAYGTATCTGCAACACGGGCAGGACCCACACTGCCCACTGCTGTGTCCAGAAAGCAGCCTGCAGAGAAAACAACCACYTGAGAATCTAATTCCAGCAAATCAGCACTGCCACTTATCTTGGACTGCAGTAACAGTRGAGGCAAACTCATACCAAACTCAAGGACCCTGAGGATGAAGGAGATGTTTATCTGCTGAGTAGTGAGTGTGAAAGCAAAGCAGGGCCCCTGTGCTACCCAGAGAGCAGATAACACGGACACTGCGGTCCTGCAGGTGTCCTAAAAACTGCCCTACAGTGCTTGTAAGCTTTCCAGCAAGCACACTTATTAATTCACAAGCAAAATTTGCCAGGCTTATTAGTGCAGGAGCCTGAGGCAATGAGAGTTAGAATAAATGGAAACTTTCAAATGCACACAAGAAAGAGGTAAGCTAAAATTGAAAGCTTGTTGAGTTTTTTTCCCCTTGTAAATTCCCTCATTTGTCCTCAAGGACGGCATATAAATGTGTACATTGCAGCCCATGTGATCAGACACTCTCTCAAGAACTATAAACAGTGTAGCTATGAATCATTATTAGGCTGGAATTGCATTCAGTTCTTTCCCACTGACTCACTGTATGGATCATTTGTCTGGTCTTTCACCTTCCCCACTTCTCTCCCTCCCCCACAGATCACACATGACCCCTTCCCGAAATTCCAGCACGGGAGCGTTTGCTCAGCACATGCCAGCCCTGGCAGGCAGGTGACAAGAGTGGCTCTCACATACAGGTGCTGAGCTCATCCCACTCCCAACACCCCAGCTGTCTGCCRGGGGCTGTCAGCTCCCCACACTGGGCTCCCACCGTGCCTCAGGCATTTCAGTCTGACGTGACAAAAGTCTAGCGACCCKAACAACCTCAGCTAATTTTGAACAAGAGTCAGAAAAGCCATTTCTGCCATCCCACCTACCAGAACGGTAATTTCTCACCAAGTGGAAGAAGAAGTGGGTTTGGATAGTTCCACATCTTAACCCACTGCAGCTAGGTCATACTGAGCAATACATCAATCAAAGCTTTCATCTTTCATTTAAAAGAGAAAGGTAAAGCCAGTTCCTAGCCTTCACGGTCGTAGAAAAAAAAAAAGTGTTGAAGTTATGACTTCCAAATCTTCAAAGGCAGATCGTAAATAAAAGTGCTGACATTTATTGCTTTTAAGCAAATCACATACTGGAGTGTGACTCATGAACATTGGAACTGGCAAGCASCGAGGCAATCATGTTGAGAATGAGATCATGATGCAGTAGGTGCACAGCACTCTCTTTTCATCCTATTCACTATCTCTATTCTATAATAATAAAGAAGAAAGTTTCTTTTCAGTCAATAATAAAGATCTTAATGTGCCATCCAGGGCCTAGGGAAATAATAAAAAGTACATTTCTGCTTCACTAAGAAAGCTTTTGACACATACTTGATCTCATAAAATACTGAAGGGCATATGACGTATTCACATGAATAAATCAAAAGACCTCATGATACTCATACCAGTAAAATTAGGAATGTGCAAAGGCTGAGGTATTGTATTTTAAAACATTGGAACACCAATCTTCATTGGAACACCAATCTTCATTGTTTGTAAACCACTTGCAAAGGGATGTTCCTGTAGAGAGGGGAGTGTAACAAAAGGGGCAAGAAAAAGAAATTACATATCTGTACTGCAGAATTAGTCATGGGGTTGCACCAGTTTAATAATTCAGGAGACATTTTGTACACATATCTTGGAATTAACTTCAACTTCAGTCAACTCTATGAATAGTGATTTCAAATTTGAATGACATGCACGTATTTTTCTACTGAATAATTGCAGAAACTATCACTTTCAGTATTCAGAGCCAGGGTTCTGCTGCTCACGATGCAGGGCTTGTCAATTCYGCAAGCAACAAGCTTTGAAGACAGTCACAGGAACATTTGGATAAACAATCAATCAGATATATTTGTTCAGCTGTCCCTTCTAAAAAGTACTTRCATATCTGCAATACATTTTTCCTCAATTATATAAAAAAAAGTCTCACCTATGTAAAATGCATCCAGACAATAAAGAAAGTATGATAAATACCATCAAAATTGAGTCTGATGCCTTCATTACACAGACACCWGTCCTCTACGAACACTGAACTAAATGTATCATTTTCTTTAATGCCATTATGATTCAGGCTGATACTGCCATTTCCACTGTCTTCTTTTTTTCCCTACTGATCCACAAACAGAATGACCTCATGCTGCCTGCAAGCAAGGGAGTTAGACAATGAGCTGCAAATGACAAAGGAGGCAGGCAGATAGGAGTTAAAAATGAAATTATTATAACAAAGGCTACATCTAGAGGTGGACCTGCAAAGTTGGTTAATATCACCRGTATAACTTTATAGCTTTAGATGTGTCCCACAAGCACCTTGATTTTATTTTGTAGTGAGTATAGAGTTTTTCATACCTGTAAACAAATACCTAACTTACACACTATAGAATGTGAATGTTACTGTACAGAAGCAACTGTTCTGTTGCTCCGATGTAAGGAAACATGGTAGGCTCAACCAAAACRGACTTTTGGTTGATCGTTCAGCCACCTGCTTACCAGAAATCAGAGAAATCTCTCTCCTATGTTACAAAGTATTGGTATAGATATACAAAGTAAAACAAGTATCTTTGCTTTATTTCCTGTCAGCCAGGTATCACATTGACTAAAATGTTGCAAACGTTCCTTTTAGACAACTACAATTTGCTTTAGAACACAGAAAATCCTCAAAATCTACTCAACAGACTAGCAAATTGCGTCAAACTGCAAATTCACATACCGAAAAATTAAAGAGAAAAATTAAAATACATGTTCCTGTTAATACCAACATCTTAAGGCATAAAAAGTGAACAAGGAGGATAATTGCCCCCTACCTATGCAAAATTACAATCTTCAGAACACCTGCAGTTACTTGAATTAAACCACAGCCAGCAGGGACTTCAGGATGACCCACTGAAAAATAGTCTAATAATTAAATGTGTGTGTATATATACATTTGTACAAGAAATTTATATATGTACCTCTATATACATACAAATAAAACTTTGTTTAAACTTGAGTGCAAAGAAATACTGTCTAACAAAATTCTCTTTAACATACAAGAAACTCATTCACTTGTGCCCAGCAAAACGCCAAACTCACCAATTATTACATRTTCTTATATTACAAAAAGCAATAATTGAACATTACAGAATATAGGAAAGCCAGGGCACACTCTTAATTGCAGCCAATGTCATCAGATGATATCACTGGCACTAGAAATCTGTCTTAAAGCTGATCTGTGAGTTAGAAGGTGTATSCAAGCCTCAGCTCCATGTCAGAGCTCCTTTGGTAAGTGTTGCTGCCTGGAACCCGACTGTGAATGCTGGGTAGCATCCCCAGCCCTGACACTGTCGTTGGGTGTTCCAGACACYGCTGCTCTTTGCATACATTCAAGGCTGCTCCAAGAAGACAAAAGTTCTCCTCCCCTGCATCCTTACCATGGTAACAGGTTCATGTTTTTCACTTTATTCAGTTATATAATCAGCACATAAAACAATCACACTGGATTTTACAGTGCCCCAGAGAATCTGAAAGCTAGAGGTTTSCTGATATCTACAAGGTAAAAGCTACACCTCTCAAGAAAACATTAGAAGACTGTTGCAAGCCATGAGGAGACACTGAGCAACTGATCACAGGATCACTTTGTTCTGCAAAAACATAATCGACATTCCCTCAGCCTGGGATTTTTCTYATCCAGTATCATCCTATTTCCCTTCCTTGTATGTTGTCACCGGTTGCTTTCAGTAMAGAAAACCTGGAAACCTGAAGATGCAGCATTTTACTTGTTTTCCTTATCTGGAAGTCAATTCTCATTGCCAGCTTTGCTGTCACAGAATAGCAATATACAAGGGCAAACATCTGCTGTCAGGCATGCAGCACTACTGCTTGTGTGGATTTCTTCCCAGCAGCTGGGAGGAAATGCTCCTTCTTGTTTAGACAGAAATATCAGATGGTTAGGAAATAAGGAGTTAGAAAAAGCTGTACACAAGGTTCATGCTTGAGAAACACAGGAGCACAGCCTTAGCCACTAAGAAAATTCCACTAGACATGAAGTTAACAATAATTTAGATCAGTTCATTTATGGTAAGTCAGCCATTTTACTGTTGACCTACTTTGTATCAGCAATAATTTGTCACAGTGCATTCTCCAACTGCTACTGAAAGAAAGGTTGAAACCATACATTAAGAGCATAGTGTCAAAGCAACTGATGTTAATTATACCCCGCAATTCCTATGTTGATGAAATTGTCACTGCTAACTATTAATACAGCATTTATTGTCTAAGCCCAGCTTGCTCTACCAACCCCTGAAAGCCACTGAATTAACATCCTGCTTCTCAGTGTTCACATTGGAATGTAAATCTGAAACGTGTAAAAATAACCTCTGCTATTACACCAAGAATGTGTAAATCCACATTCCTTTTTCGGGAGAACTATTTATCTCCAGTCTGTACATGTTTCACTCTTTAAACTAAAAACAGCTGTAATGTTCTTCAGTCAAGTGGCAGCTTTTGCCAATATAAACTATTTTCCCTTAAAATTATGGCATTAAGTAGAGGAAACTTTGTAAAATGTAGACTACTACTTGATTTATGGAAATCCAGAAATAAGCTTTACATAGACACAAAAAAGAAAAGCAGCAATGTACTTTGTTGTATTCATTGCTAACCTGCACAATAACCAGAGATCATATTCTCCCAGCATAAACAAACAAGGTTAATTAGAAGGACACCTTATGCATATTGAGCGTTCATGTTCCGAGACATCTGCTTAATTTGGTGACAGAAATGTTTACAAGCATCAGCACAAACCAACCACTCCAGGAGCGCTAACTGGATTCTTTATGGTTTGCACACCAGTAAAATGTTTCGTAAGGTTCTACTGCTGCAACACACTTCCCCCTGCTTATAAATCATCTCTCAAGCTTTTCCTTTACCCACGTAAATTGAAGGCAGTCAAAAACATACAGGCTTAACACTATTTAGCCATCAAAATTGTCATCTCTAAGCTATGGCTGGAACATACAATTTGGTATGATCCAAGAAGACTCATTTTGTGATGAATACGGAAGACTTTCTTATCCTATGAACTGATCCCATATGAGATACAACAAAAGTATAAGCCAGTGATGGCATTTTCACATCAGAAAAGTGCCTCATGTTATTTTCAAATTCTCATGTAGATTGATAGAACAGACCAATAATAAGAAAATCCTGTGGCATAGTGGCCTGTCATATACAGATCTACTAGAAAATCTTTTTGCAGAATCAGCAGAAAAGTAGAAAACTAAAATCAGCATTATTAGCAATCAAATGAGAATCCTCACATCTCTATTCAAACCTAAGAATGGCACTAAAATCTACAGGAAGAAAAAAATTATTGTCCAAATGGCTGCTTAAGCTAGATGTACATCTCCAGACCAGGCAGGAGAAAAACACAACTGCAAAGAGAATAGAACAGAGCTTCTTACAGGATACATGTAATACAATTCCCTATAGGAGGAGCATCATTACGAAACATAAAATACAGAAGTAGTATTGAGTGGTAGGATCTGATACCACACAGTAGCACAGTGGGGGAACATGCTGTCAGAAAAAAAAAAAATTGTTCACTTGGCATAAACTAGAAAGCAACTGTATACTTTATAAAAAGACATTCACTGAATGGTCAACAAGTCTGAGCAGACTGGTCCGTCACTCTGAGAAGAGCTGTAACATCAGAGCCATGTACAGCTGAGACTGCCCTCGGAACAGCTACAGACTATTCAGGGCTCCTCAAGGAAAGTCAGCTAATTTAACTAACGTCCACTGAGCAAGCAGGTCTTGAATGTGTTCTCATCTCTAACATTTGCATTACAATAACAGCCTTGCCGGTTTCATAATGGTACCTTAAATGAAATTCAAAAGTGACAAGCATTTAGCTTAGTGTGCTGTTTGTTCTACCTGCAGCAAAACACAGGATTGGCCTACTCTTACAGACATAGTCCACTTCTCTCAGGAATCCTTATGCCCTGCTGCCACAGTATGCTAAATACTTTCAAAATCAGACAAGGGCACATTGTGTGTACATTGGGGTATATTTAAATTCCAGCTAGAATAAATCCCAGCAACTCTGAGAACATGGGTTGCACCAATTACTAGTTACAGCTGCAGTTTAAAATTATGCCATGAATGAAAGTATCTTACCGTAAAAGGACTAAAATGTTAACCATSTAAAGGAGCAGGCTCACTCTTGGTTCAGTGTCACAAACGGAACACTTGCTGCCTCACAAAGCTATGCTTAATTTACCAAAAAGAAAGTACTGACAGCTGATGCTTTCATAATGTGCACAGCTCACGTCAAAGACCAACTATACAGCTACCCCTTCTGATGCTGTTCTTGCTGTGCAACAGAAAAGACTGCAGGCAGCACCACAATATACCAAGCATAGTTCAGTCAGCAGTGAGCTTCATGAAAGTTTAATAAAGCTTTAAAGGCAAGCTCARTGTTTTCTTTCTACTCAGATACACTTCTGCTGTCTGCAGACATATAACACAACAGAAATGTTTTTGAGTACTTCTACCACTAGAATAAATTTCTTGCTTACAGATTTAACAATTTTAAGAGTCATCTTAAGAGAATTTTTGAGGTTTCAAAATGTGAGCCTAAACTTTGACTCTATGCATGAACTATACCCGTACTTTACTATAACACAGGGTCACTCTGAAGCTTTGGTAAAACATTTTTTTCAGATGCCCACAGAGCAAGGAAGGTCTTTAAAGTTCACTGCTTCAGAAGCACTTATGCTTCCACCAGTCTGTGCCAGAAAGCCATAGTGCCAGAGAAGCCCCAGAAATACTTGGAAGTGCTGAATACATATGCAGATCATGGTCAAAATTGTATTTTAAGCTGAATTTTCAAGAAACAGAGGGGAAGAAATCGGTAAAAAAAAAAGAGCTGGACAGTTCAATCTTTTGTTTTTCTTATCTATARCCAGCTATATTACAGATTAGCTATATTACACAGACGTAACTGGAGATACATTACTACTGTCTGATTGTAAAGGCTCATTCATAGTTGAGCAGGAGCTGCAACAACTCCTGGCAAGTCTGATGCTCAGTTCTTCCATAGCTTGCAAGCTTGGCTGGCAAGTAATAATGGCTTCCTTTTCATTCAGAGCATCAACAGTAGTTCTTGTGACTGAAGTGACCAAGGTGGGTAGGTCTTTTATTAAACACTCACAGAACAAAGTACACAGGCGATAAGGAACAAAAAAGTCTTGAGTTTTACTCCAGCACTTTAACAAGTGTAAGTAGAGTGGTAAAGAAYTTCTTTTAAGTGTATCTGCTGTGCTGTATACAAATGACATTAGTGTGGTGCTTAAGCGAATCACATCTCTACATCATCCATTAACTATGCATACACATAAGTATGGGCTTCTCACTCCGCCTCAGCCAACCTTTTAAGTTTGGGAAAAAAGATCAACATACCTTTTGTTGAATCCAATCTTAATGATTTCTAAAGTGAAAGTCTTGCATCTGAAGAAAGCAAAAGGCAGCAAGCTGCTCTTAAGGCTAAGGGACACTTGTCCCAACTCCTATTGTGCAGGGAATCCATCAGGTAAGAACTGTGAACTCGTGAGCAAGTAGGTCAAAATGGACATTTAGGTTTGCTATATCCTTCATCAGGAAGCCAAGTAAACTTTAATCCTCTGGATTTATTCAAGTCATCTTTGGTGGATGTTATTTCTGTACCTTTTCCTCATATCCTGGAATTATTGGCCCTGGAGTTATTTCCACATTGATTGATTTTACAAGGTTTAAGGTGACATGTACATCGTGTTCCCCTAAACTTCCCAAGCATTTATATGTGAGGTCTTCATTAATCCAGGACTGTACCAAGTGTTCCCTAGCATCAGGGTGCCATTGATGTTCTTAAGCCTTTATAGTACCTATTTCATTTCTACTGTGAGACAAAAATAATTTAACTGATCCTATGTAATCACGACAAGAGATTAATTAAAATGCCAAGATAGGAAACAATTTATTATAGAGAGAAGAAAAATTTCTCATCCAAAATATAGAAATCTGTACAACTTTGCCACAATCAATATACATGAACTGTACAAATTTACACCAGTTCATAATTTACCAAATAAAAGATGACTAACAAAGTTCACAAAATAGATGGTGGTTTGTGGAAAAAGACTTTTACCCAATTAAGAACAAGGAAATTACAAACCAGACCTCCACTTTCTAAAAATAAGAAGTTTACTCAGTCTTAGAAAACTACAAGCTAGCAAATGTACAGATAGCTGGCTGGTGCTAACACCACAGTTCAGACAGTGTCTTTATATGGTCTTTTTAAAGCCTGTTGCCATGGCAGATTCTGATCACTTGCTACTTTTGAGGCCAATGTAAAGATCTGACCATTTCCCCAGGTCATTCTTACTATTATATCTTATGTACATTTATACACATTTGTAAGTGCTAGGTAAAAGTCTGAAAATTAAAATTTCCAGTACTATGGTGTTCATAAGTCTTGTTACTGAGCTGCCAAAAATGCTGACAATTAATAAATGTAATAGTGCAAATTTGCTCTGCAAGACCTACTGCAGAGAACCACTTTATAAATACAGATCGGGGTTGAAAATTGGTGCAGAAATTAAGTCAGGTGTCTTGGAGAAACTGACACTTCCTAGATCTTCTTACTCCCTAGCAAGCTGCAATCATTTTGACTCACAGGCTATTAAATCACTGAAAGGTACTGTCCAAACTATGGCACTGTCACTTTAAAGTATACCACTCTAACGTGTGCCAGATCTTCACAGCTGTGACATGGTTTAAATTCCATAATCCATCCCCAGAGGTGCCCACCCAAAGTAAAAACCAAATTTATCGATCCATTTTAAGGTGATCCATCCACAGACTATATCTTAACCTGATACAGTCATCATATTGTAGCTTTTGGAAGGGCTAGTTCGGCCCAAGAGAAGTTCCTCCTTACAGCTTATTCTGCTGTCTACCATTTGCATGTTGGTGTTACTTTGGCTACCTCCTGCTGGTGCAGCTTCATACAGCACACAGATGGAGCCATCCTCTCCAATGCGATAGGACACTTCATACGGGTCAACCCAGAGAGTGAGTTCGCTCGGAAGAAGCTGGAACAGTTCCTGACTGCTCAATCCAATCCGCTGTGCTGCCTGTCCAATGAGAGGATCCATTTTATGGTTGATCCGGATACATCGGTAACCTGATCCCTTGCATGGCTTTTCTGGGAACCAGTGGTGTTTATAATGTTCTATAAAATAAAAAACAAAGATTATCCTCCTTAATTCTGTGTTGAAAGATACACGCAGCGATTATTGATCTCTTGCAAATTTCACACCTCACGATCTTAAAAAGCTTATTATTTTAACATCAAATTACTTGAAAAATCATTATAGGCTTTATTTCTGCTGATGATTTACGAAAGTGCAATGTCCCTTGGGAAGCACTCGTACAAAGTTACTGCTTTGTGCTAATGTATAGAGAACAACACCCACTACCAGAAAGGAGTGAAAAGCAACTTCCTGGCATTCAGAAAAACAAATATGAAAATACCGACACGATTACACATATAACAGAAAAACTCAAGAGCTTCAAAACATTATAAAGCAGATAGAAAAAAAGACCCTTTCCAGCATCCGTCTGAGATCACACCCATGCTTAGCTTCTCACATTCTAAGAACACCCAAAACTAACTAGGGAGGAAGCTGGGCAGCATTTACCGACTGACTCAAGCTGTATTTCATCACTGTTCTTCCCAACCTGTTTTCCAGGGCGAGAAACCAAGGACTTCACTTACCTCACAAGTTTTATCCCACCCCAAAACCCTCAATCTGAGGGTACTTGTAGCCACTACCGAGCCCACTGGGATGCAGGCTTGGGATTACAAAACCCACAGGGCAGCGAAAGAACCGTCGGTATTTGTTCCTAACAGGGGCTGTGGGGCGGCTACAAGACGCTTGCAGAAGAAAGGGGAACCGAGACTCATCGTCCACCGATTAAWTTTACTTGACAAAAAAAAAAAACAAAAAAACAAAAAACTTTGGACCATTTTTCTTTCTGGACACCGGGCGGTCTGAGCCCCTGGCGCGGAGCTCAAGCCAGGGCTGCTCGAAAGCTTTGTCTACGGAGGCAAGGACGGGAGGGTGTGGGGGGAGCTGCCTGCGCGACGCCCGAGCCCCTTTTGTTTACAGCTCGGCTTAYGCCTTCCACACCCGCCGGGGCCGGCTCGGCACGGAGGGTCCCCGCAAGGGGCGAGCCACGGCATCGGAGCCCCAGTCGCCCCCCGCGGAGGGGCTCCAGTCCCTCAGAGCAGGCGATCTTTCCCTTTCCCCCTCTCCGGGCGCCCGCGGAGCGCGGAGCCGYCYGCACCGCCACCAGCCCTGCCCTGCCCGGGCAGGCGGCCCGCGGCGGAGGGGGGAGCGGCTCCCGCCGCGCCTACGCCGCCCTCTCACCTGCCAGCAGCTCCTGCAGGCACTGGCTGAAAGTCTGCAGCTGCCGCTCGTTCATCAGCCCCTTGGTCCGCAGGAACTTGGAGATGAAGCCCACGGCCGCGGCGATCTCACGTATCATGCTGGCCCGGGTGTACAGGGCGGGATGCATGGAGGCGGCGGCGGGCGGCAGCCAGCTCTCCGGGGCGGCCGGCGCTGGGGCGGGACGGGTCGGGGCACAGGGCGAGCGGCGCAGGACGGGACGGGGGCGTCGCGGCTCTAACTGGGCGCGGAGCGGGCGGCGGAGCCCAGATCACATCCCGGGGGCGGCAGCCTCCGCCTCCTCTTCCTACGGCAGGGGGGGGGCGGCGGCAGCAGCGGCGGCCGCGGCAGCGCTCCCCGCATTTCCTGCGGCGAGAGGCGAAGGGAGCTGCTCGGCCTCCGCCCCCTCTTATAGCCGTGGCCACCGGAAGTAGCGTCACGGCGCCGGGGGCGCGCCGCCGCCAATCCGGCGATCGCACCATCGTGACGGCAGGTGGTGGGGCGGGGCTGGCCGGAGTGGGTGACGTAATGGGCTGTAAACAAATAGAGCCGGAGGCGTGCGCAGGGGGTCCGTGTGAGGGGTCGCGTACCCGTGCGGGGACCTCTGCGTGCCGGGGCGCGCGCCCGCGCTGCCAGGGGCTGTGCGCGTGGAGGGCGAGGCGCGCGCCAGTGCCGGGGGGTTCTGCGGGCGGGGCGCGGCGCCGGCAGGCCGCGCGCTGTCTCTGGGGAGCGCGCGGCCACGTCAGCGGCGGGGGCGGGAGGGGCCGCGTCCGCGCGCCGGTGCCTCCCCACGGCAGCGCGCGCGCTCCCGCGCCGCTGGTTGTTTATGCCCGCGGGCGGCGGAGGTGATGCGTCTGCGCCCCCTCGCCTGTTCTCGGAGCGTAGGGGCGCTCCGGCGGCACCACGCAGCGCACGGCAGTCCGGRAGCCCGAGTGTGGTGCTTCCTCACGTTTGTGAACCGTGGCCTTCAGACCGCCCCCACACTGGGGCCTCCGGGCGGGGATCTCCGCGCAGAGCGAAGCCTTTCCCGGGCAGCCCGCGGTCCCGGGCCCTGGGGCCGAGCACGACGAAGCCTTCTCACAGGCCCCGAGCCGGGCGTCGGCCGTAGCTCTCCGTGCTCATCTCAAAACAGCGTCTGGCCCTGCGCGCCCCCGTGCGCCCTGCGCGTTCCCCATCGCGCTGTGCCGGAGTCTCGGCTGTCCTGAGAACTCTTGGGGGATCATGTATCAGCTAGTGACTGCCATGAAGGGTGTCAATCTCAGGCCTTCCAGTGTTGTCTCCCTTTTTGCTAAACAAAAGGGGAGAGGAAAGAAACGGCAGAGGATTTTTGTTTGGTTAATTTATTTTGGTATTCTTAAACAACATGAAAGTGTCATTCCTTTGATAGAAACCTTATTTTTTCCCATGAGTTTGTGCCCTGTCCCCTTACAAAACTTSGAGTGAAATATATCAGCTTGATGCCTGATATTTGCAGTCAACGATCAGAAATTAGCCCAGCAAAGGCACACACAACATACGATTTCTTTTTTGGTGAAAATAATTCACTAATGAAATACATAAAAATACGTGTGTGAAATAATTTGAGTAAAATATGAAAGTAAGTGGGKTTTTTTGCTTATCTGGTGTGAGAGATGTAACTGTATAGTGTTTTTGGTCTTTTCTCTGCACATGGAATCTAGTCTATCTTAGGCTGCCAGCCTCAAGGGACTCTCTTTGACTCTATACACAAGGGAAATCTGCAAAACACCTCAAGCTCAAACTCACAGCTTTACTGCATACTAAAAATATTGGTGTAGGTTTTAGAGCACAGCCTCATCCATTTTCCCCCTACTAACTTCTGAGTGTTACATTAACAATCATGAGCTGACCCTCTGTTCTGTGAGATGGGAAGAGCTGCCAGCCTGGCCTGTGCTCTTGCTGCTCCTCAGGTGCCAGCCATCCTTTCTTCWCACTGCTTCTGTGCCATATGTGGGGTATATCCAGAGCTGCCATTTCTCCTCTGTTCATAGGTTGGAAAGTGCTGTTGAAGCAGAGATGCATCTCTCCCCCTTCACTGCAAGGCCCACCATCCTACTGGAAACTCACCTCATGCAAAAGTGATGTTTAAACATCACAATTACACTAAAATAATTACTGGAAATACTTCAAAAAACAGTAAAAAATAAAAAAATGTTTTCCACCTTTGCCTGGACCTGAGCTTTTTTATCTGGGCCACTTTCTCATCCCTTCTACCTAATTCTATCTAGAATCAAATGCTCACAAGGAGTTTTAGGAACTCTCAAATAGGTAAKTGGTCTTATATAGTAACACCCCAAAACATGAGGTTTAAAAAGCTGTCCCCAGCCGTAACTGCCATGGACAGCAAGGCTGTTCAGATTTAAATCATCTCCCTTGAGTTGTGCTTTTAAGAACATGATGTGGCAACATGTACTTCATGTCACACTCAGTGAGAGGGGGAGAAATTTAAAAGATCCTTTTTTATCTTKCTTTAAAAAAWTTTTTAAAGTTTTTTTTAGAAAGCTTTCTGGGCCATCAAGGAGTTCCTCTCAAATCTCTTGCAAAGTCAATAAATTCAGGACTCTTTAGCAATGAAGTTTTTATAGTTCCTATTGATTCCAGATAGTAACAGCATGTATACAGCAGTCCTCTCTATGGAAAGGGRAAAATGCTGTGCATGCATTTGCATGCATGTGAGGAATGAGCTACCTTGGTGTTCATTGCTTGCAGCCACCAAGCTGTTCAAGTGTAACTTCAAGGCCTGCCAGGAGGATCTCATCCCTATCCATGGATATGATCAAGGTAACTGGAGCTGCTCGTGCTGTTTTCCCAGTCCAGGCAAGTCCATTTCCATCTCATTGCTGTGGCGGGACAGCAGAGGAGATGCTGCCATTTCCGGCCCATGAAAGTCACCCAAAGATTCTCATCTTTAAAGTCTGCAGGCTCTTAATTGATGAGGAAGACTTTGGCATGCAGCTCACAGCATCAAGCAAAGTCAACTTTTTTTGATTGGACTGTAATGGAGAGTATCAAACAAACTAGCCACACTGTAGCCTGTTGCTGGTTTGTAGCTTAGCTTCCTGCCAGTTTGCCAGCATGTTTCACTGATCTACCACATCATGCTGAACTTCTTCAGCACTTCCAGATTTTGGTATATATGAAGTGGTTCTTTCTTCTCTGGCCAGTTCCCAGCTGTCTACTCCTATCTCAGCAGCTCCAGACTCAGAGGAGGCAGTTTGCCTGCTTAATAGTGCAAGATGCTGACTGATACATTAATGGCAGGATGCTGAAGAAGATAAATGTAAACTTTTAAGAACTGTCTTATTCAGCCCATCTGATACTTTAAAAGAAGCAGAGGCCCTAGGGAGAAAAAAAATAAAGAATAAGGGTATGTGATCATGTAATTAAAGACTACATCATAATGGCACAGTCAGGTTGAATTAAGGTTATACTGGCATCCCAGCTTCTGGTATTTCCTAACTTTTAAGGAATATAGTGCAACCTTTACAACATTGATTTCATTTTGTTTCGGCAGGATCTGTTTCTTGACATTGGTTTGGAGAGAGCCTAGCACTTTGTGAGTTCTGTCATAATGGAAATAAGCTATAGAAATACACTTTTATCTGTGCCACACACACATACACACCCTGCAACTATTGCAACATGCTCTTTTTCACAGCTTTTTCTGAAGGAACTGAGTGTTCTCTATGGTAAGTGGAAAAATTCAAGAGTTCAATRGTGAAGAATTAGAGTTACTTGATTTTAAAAAATTTTGCTCTAGTCTTAGGATCTGAATTAGTATATATTTGCTTATGAAAATAAATACACTACATATTCATCATGGATATTTTTTCCTGTTTGAGAACTCTCTCACCTGTAAACTGAAGAGTACTGGTTCAATATGTAAAATACAACAGTAGTCCATTATATGTAGAGTTTGGCTTTAGTAAGTTGATGTTATTAAAATGCCACAGTATTTTCATCATTTACCAAGTATTTGAAAATGTACAGGAAGAGGTTGCCTCTTATTTTTCCTTTATGCAGAGAAAAGCTTTCCATGGGATGCTTAAAACATTTTTCAATGTTTTAGCCCTTTTCAGTCTTTGAATATGCAGTGGCAGCTRTAGTGACATTAAGTTGCTGCTGCAGGAGGCAGATGTAACTCAGAGTCCATAGCCAGCCCTGCTTGCCATGCTGCTCCTCAGGGGACCCCATGGCCTGGTTATGAGTTCCCACCTTGTTGTGTAAAGTTTTCAAACAGACACTCCTCAAGCTACAGTGGTGAAATGGGAGTCCTCCCTGGAAAAACTTTGGCTCCATGGCTTGCTTGTAGAGACAGCAGCAGCCAGCCCCTCTTGCTGCCCTTACCTGCCTTTCAAGGGGAATGTTGGCCATAATGTTTTCTTCCCTGGAGCCTTAAGAGCATGCTGTCATTCCTATTGTGTTGCCTCTAKAAATGTTTAGACTTGAGCTCAGGCTCAGAGCGGGGCTCAGAAATGTGGTATGGATACAGTGCACTCTGCAATGAGAAGGGGGTAAGGGCTTTTCAGCTCCAAATGTAAGCCTGTCTCTCAACCCAGCGTTGCAACACTGCTCATAACCGCAGCATTGACGCAGTGTTTCATCGTGAAAGTGTGGGGGTGAAGAAGTCAGTCACATATTCTTCCAAAATGGAGAAGTCTTGCATCTGAAAGGATAAGATAGACTGGTAGGAGTCAGAGAAAGGGCAAAAGTCTGGCTTGTGACCACACTGGGAACTTCCCTCTCCCTTCAACATGCTCATGCTTGCACACAAACCCACACACCTGCAGTCTGCATTTCTAAATTGGTCTATCAGGCAATGAATTCCTCCAGCCACTTATCACAAAAGTAGAGTCCTGTTTAGGCAAGTGGAACTAGTCCCGTAAGCCAGAGTCCCATTCCACGGTCCAGAAATTGTTTAAGAAACATTTCTGCCRCTGCAGGAAGCTCAGGAGAGGACTCAGGAAGGGACTCAGAGGTGGGCAAGGGCAGGCTGTCAGCACTGGTCATAACTATGCCATGTTCATTTCAGGAAATCCATCTCATGACATCCTAAAATGACCAAACTTTGCTGCACTTACTCCRTACAGAAAAGGATTGCTCCATGCATGATTTCAAAGGGGTCACTCACTGAGAAGATAYGCCTTGTGGCTTGAGCCTCCAGTCTGGCCAGGACAGATTCAACAGAAGGCTTTTCCTATGCTATTCATTTGACTTCAGCAAACAACATGTGACAGCATGTACATGTAGCAGATAAAAAGCAAATTCAGAACTTAGAATTCTGCTGCTTATAAATATGATTTTTTTTCCTGAATGGGATAGTAGCAGTGTGGCAGCACATGCAATGCTTGTTTTTAAGAAACAAACATAGTTTAGATCCAGTAAAAACAAAAATTTAAGAAGACAATACAAACAGATCATTTGAAAGCTTGTCAATAGAGAGAACTCCTCACGACAGTCATACATAATGATTATTGCATATTCAGGTTTTCATTTTTATGAACTTAGGAATTAAACAGGATAGATAATCTAGATGAGATAAACAGTCATTCATTGCATTCCTCAATGGAAGTTGTTAACAATAATATTAAAGYGAAAGTAGCTTGTAAGTGAAAAGAATGATTCAACTGTTTGTTGTTGCGCTTTGCAATCAGATGATGTCATCTCAAATTTCAAATTTTTACCTTTCCTATAGCTTTTTTTAGTAAAGCTGGGATGGGAGGGATCGTAAAGAGGTTTATAGTTCTCTGCTTCTCAGTGCTTTATTTTTTCTGGCCTGCCATGAAATTTTAGGAAGACCTGAAATAATTTCAAACACCCTTGTCTGTGGTGGCTTCATTGTGGGCTCTTGCACTGCCTTATGACTGCCAGAGCAGCCTGTGCTGGTCAGCATGGGGCTCTCAGTCACCCTATGGTCAGGCAAAGGAAAAACCAGAAATTTTTTATTATACTTTCRTAACTATTTCCTGACTTTTAGAATTAAAACTGTGACTGTCTGCAGATTTTAACTGCAAATTCCATTAAAAWACTTAAAGATTTTAAGAAACCAATATGTTGATCCTTCAAGTATTTTTTCTTTAGTATTTACATCTTATGTACTTTGATTTATGATGTAGTTTAAAAATCTAAACATATTTTTTAAATCTTTTAATAAATGTCTGAGAAAAAMCCCTTTCATTTATTTTCCAATGATGTCATAAAAATTTCTTAAACAGCTTTATTAGGATTTATGATTCGTAAATCAAATACACTTTTACATAGATGGCTCTTTCGGAGCAGTTATTAAGTAGTAGCAACCAAATCTTCACCAAATCTGCCTGTCTCRAAAATGGATCAAAATTACAAAACATGGAGATGTTGTAATGGTAACACTGGAAATTTCAGGCCAGGTCTGCACAAAGGATATTGCCTGCTATGCACTTACTAAAACAGAAAAATCCATTAAAACAGTGATTGCAATATTTAGCTAGACATAAGGACCTACCTCACTACAGTCTCCACCAAAGCTGGACATGTGGGGTTTTTGGCTTGTAAATCAGATKTCTCTGCATGTGTTTTATTTTGTGCAGGGTCTGGGTTTTTTTGTACTTTTATTGTGGTCTATCTAAATCCTACGTATCMATGCAGTGAATATTTTGCTGCAAGAACAGGGATTTCTCTTTTTCCCCTCCTTTTWTTTCTAGCCAACACTTGCCACAAYTTACTCTCTTTACCACTGTCATTTGTAGTCATGGCACTGCTCCTGCTACAGCTTTTTTCCTCCTTGCAATGGTATTAATTCAGGCATTTTAATCAGTCTCAGACAGAATTCTCAGGACAAAATTAATATAATTTGTTCTCTAGGACAGATTTGGCAGGGTGAAGGAACATCACATAGAGAGTCTGTGTTATTACTTTTCTTTGAGCACTGAGAGATATTATCAGGTGGGAAAAAAATTAAAATCACAGCTACACAGTTCTTACCTGATTGTGTAGCTTTATATACAGTGCTGTTCAACTGCATTTATGWGTGAACACTTCAATCTTACTCATGTGAAAGTGTAGTCACTCATCCTTTTAGCGGGATTCTGGTGTGTATCGCACACCAAAAATTAAGCTGTTCGGCTGCTCCCCATGTGATTTGAATCCCTTCCCCAGATGTGATGAAGAAACCTGAACACTCAATAACTTATCTTCCTGAATTCAGTCGTGTGAGTAATGTCCCTGACAATGGTGAGATTATCCTTATAATTGCAAATGAACRGGGTTGTGGTTTTAGGGCCCATAGCCCAAGACTTGGAATATCAAAGCTCCCACTGGTTTTGCTTTTCTTAGACATATGCCATAAATTGATCCTATACTGCCATAAATTGGTCCTATACTGCCTATAAATTACACATACCTAACAAAAAAAGAAACCAAAAAGCAAACAAACAAAATAAAACCCTACAAAAAAAAAAACCTTCAACCAACCAAAACCAAATAACCAAAAAGCAAAAAAGAAAAAAAAATTTTTTTTTTTTTTTTTTTTTTTTTTGTTAAAACAAGAACTATCTGAATCCTTTATAAAAGGATCTTTACAAGCCTGCTTGATAACACGAAAGCAGGGAGAGGGGCCTGAATACAAGCAGAGGCAGTAATCTACAGTTTTTTCACCCAAAAAAGAAAGTTCTTTTTTTTTCCCTCCATTTTTTAAAGGAATTCAGAAAAGACTAACTAAAATAGAAACAAAAATCTTGACAGCAGAAGCATACCCCTTTATAAAATTAGGCCATCAGTTCTGACTTACATTAACCAGATGTCTTAAACAGGCATGTGATGAAAAACAAGAGAATCACAGATTTTTAATTTAAAAAAAAAAAGAAAAAATAGAGATTCTGTGAATCTCTAGCATCTGTGAATTGAAAAAAATCCCAGTCTTTTGATCTATACCTTTTCATTTTCTGCTTCCAACAGCACTGACCATTTTCCACCCCATGTTTGTCTCTGATGCATTTTCAGAGAGAGGAACAAAAGCTGCTTGATATCCCTCACAATAGCAAGGAGATGTGCCTGGCTGTGTGGGAGGAGCCACTCAATTCTTCCGTGTGGCGCTGGGTACACATGCTTCGAGCTGCATTAAATGTTCCTGGGAGCAGGGAACAGAGTGTTCCAGCAGGATCTAACATACAGGCAAAGATAGAAAGCCATTTTCTTCACATCTATGGAGTGCATTAATACATGATCCCAGTCTTGCAAAGGATGAGCTTACTGTTTCAGAACTTTTTCTTTTCTTTTCTTTTTCACATCTTAATTCACTTTTAAATTATTTAARAGGACTCTCGGGAGGTTTTTTTGAAACATGATTTTTTAAAAATTTGCTGCTTTATGAAAGCCTGCTTATAAAAAATTATGTAAGAGACATAGCAGTTGCATAACACATCCCTTGAGGAACTTCATAAAATATCTTCGCAGCCACGTTTTCCTCCCTTTGGGTTTTTGTGCCCCACAACTCAGCTAGCAGTCAGAGAGGGAACAAGTAGAAATTCATTTGAGATAACAGGGGAGAAGAGAGACCTAGACTTATATGCATCTACAGCGTGGAGCAAGAACACGGGGCTGTGCTCCACCACAAGCAGGTSGAGTCCCACCACGTGTCTCAGCCCTATCTGGTGCCACGTCACTGCAGCCAGCTCWGGCCCCAGAACAGTGCTATTTCATACCAAGAAACCAACATGTGTGAGGCCAAGGCAGGGAATGTGTGCCATACATTCCTTTCCTCCGTGTAGATATGTCTTTGTTGTTTCCACTCAGTTCTGTTACCCTGGAGCTGTAGGATATTTCCTGCAGAGTCATCTCCTCCCACCAGCTCGGAGCTTCAGTCTCACCTACCCAGCAGCATGGTTTCAGTAGAGCTGTGCCAGAGCTGGTGATGCCACCACCCAAACATTTCTGTTTCACATAAGATTCAAAAAACCAAACCAAAACAACAACAGCAAAATTTCCCAATAGTCCCACTTGTGCTGAAGTTTTCAGATATGTTCAAAGCTACCACTAAATGTGGGTGCATACCCCTGGATTTTCTATATTGATATCACAGTGTAAAGATAATTATTAGGGATGCCCTGGAGTGATCATAAGAAAACTCCTTCAGTTACTAAAGTCCATCAGTTTTGCAATTTCCTACTTTGCATCAGAAGTAGATCRAATAGTTTCTGTAAAGAAGGCTTAGTAGTAGCTGACATTTCCTGAAGACTGGTCATATTTTTTGTTCCTGGTAGTGGAATGTACTGTAAGAAAAATAGTGATTGAAACCTGAATTTTTCGTGTACATATTTTAAATTGCTAGAATTTAATGCAGTGATTTCAACACAAAACAGCCTCAGAAGGATGAACTGAGCCATAGTTCGCTACTTTRTTGATTTAAACTCAACATTTCACCCAATGGGCAAAAAATACAACAAGGATGAATTTCAATTGCTCAAGATTTGAAGAGAGCAGTAGTTACAACCCTCAGCCAAACACAACACCGATGAAGGTTCAATATGTCGAGAAGTTTTGATCATATGAAGAATCCCACTTTCTTTGGGTACAGGTGGAAATTTCACCTTTTGGTGAAAGGTTGGAGTGCATTAGATAACATTGGATCTCATTTCACTATTGATCTAATAATCTCAAATATTTTTGACCCTGTGTTTTTAAATACTAGAAACTTGCTTTAGATTCCCAGCTCCAGCCATAAAGCAGTTACAATGACCACAGAAATGCCAATTTCATCAGTGGATGTTTTAGAACAAAGGCAACAGTAGTTTTACTACTCCTTGTGAGGGTTAACACCCTTCTTTGTGAAGACAGATAAATAAAAGTGTAGTAAATAAAGTTATGGATGGTCACATAAAAATGCAGTAATGTTGCTCATTAACTCCAAAGATTGCAGACCAAACAGTTGTTTAATGGAGGGTGGAAGAGAATTTTACATGCACACATTTCTGAAGCAAATTAAACAAAAGTAGTGGCATATTTTTGTTTTATAACTGCCATGAGTTCTCTCCAAGTATTTTTATAGTTATTGTTACTAACTTCTTCAGTTAGTTAGACTGATTATATATCAGTCACACTAACTCCTTGAAAAGAAGCTGACCAGCCTATTTATCCATACCTTCCTCTTCCAGAAGCATAAAGTCAACATATTAGTGTACACAAATATCAGCTGTTCACTGGTGCATACAAATCCCAAATCCAACATGCTTCCTCCTAGTGTCAAAGGAGACATGAAATTTGCCATGAAATTCTGTAGAAAGATTTTTCACTGTGCTGAATGACTTAGGAACCTTGCATTGAAAATTTACCAAGTCAATTTTCTTTTCTTTCACTTGGTAGGTTTTAACCTATTGACTGACATTCAAGCTTGCTTTTTGTTGTTGTTGTTGTTGTTGTTTGTTTGCTTGTTTGTTGGTTTGGGGTTTTTTTCTTTTGTTTTTGATTTTGTTTTTGCTTTCTCAGTTTAACTGACAAACCATTCAAATTCTGGGAAGTAGATGAGTTCCTTTTTACCAATAGCAGAGCATGAGATCAGGAGTTGTGGAGAGACAGAGTCCAGAGGATGCTTATTTGGAAGTGTATCTTCTCAGTGGTCCTTTAACAGATAGCTCCAAGGCCTGTGAATTGAGAACATTAGTTACCCTTTGCACATGATGAATGGGTTTAAAGATTATCAGATTTATTGGAATACTAAAGAGTCATTTCAAGGGTACTTAGACACATACATTATTGAAAAGGCAATTATTTTTATTTCTAGGATGGCTGAATGACCTGTTTTTATCCTGGAAATCAAGCAACACAAACAACAATGAATATCATCCCTATGCTTATTGGAGTTACTTGAACTCCTCTACTAATACCAAAACATCCAAGATCCATTTTTAAAAATTGGTTTCAGAATAGTTAAAGTTTTTCATGGTATAKTTTGTTACAAAATCCAAGAAATTATAATTTTTAAAAACCTGCAGATTATCATATGGATTACAGCACTCATAAAACACACTTCAACAAGCACTTTCTTCAACAGTTCATTTACAATTYAGATGCAAACAGAGTATTAAATGCTAAAGAAGTTTGAAAATGTTTTCAGTTATCAGAATTTGAAGTTTTTATGTTAAATTGGGACAATTCTATTAACACAAATAGTCCCACTCCTTAAGAGGACTAAAYACATTCCCACCTTTCATTTCCTAACACAGGTACTACTTTCAAGAGAATCAAGTATGTTTCCTTATATAAAAAAATTATTAACCTGCCAGGACAGAAAGCAAGGACAATGTATAACTGCAGATAGTGAAGCATTTCAGATTTATTTAGGTATGTCATTTGCATATCCCAGAGCTCATAAAAGGTGGGTAATTGTTTTCACCTCCACTAAGCAAAACCTTTTCCAAAAAGAAAAGAAAATAAAAGTCAGTCTCCTTTCAGATTCATGCATGCTCTCCCATGAACCTTCTGCTTGACCCCAGTTCTGTCTCCCCTCCAGAGATCAGGGGACATTGAGCTGATAACCAAGGCCCTTGRCCCCCTCTGGGGGAGCTGCAGAGGGTTTAGATAATGCAAACATCATCCACAGACATGTACAGAGGAAAAGCCAGACCAGGAGAATGTTTGTGTTCCTGTATGATGCCTGTTTAATGCTGGATATCTAACACTCCTTTAGCCTGTCATGCATCTCCTCACCCTAAATTACAGCCCATGGCTCTGTCCACAGAATAACTGGGCCTGTGTGCTGTGACCAAAGAGAATAAAATCTGCAGAGTAAAATTTCTGTTGCTGAAGGCCCAAAAGCTATGACATCCAGTTTCTGGTGCCTGGTGCTRTGGGCTATGTGTGACCCCCTCTGCTCTGATCCCCTGGGCTGTAGGTGCAGCAGTGGATGGAGTACACTGTACATGGTGCTTCACATGGATGGGGTGCATCGGGCTGCTGATGTGTGTGACCACAGACAAAGGCATCACTGCAGTGCCCAGTGAGGCCCAAGAGTGGGGAACACTCTGGAGAGCCCCATGGCCGACAGGACAGAGGGAAGTCAGCCCCCTCAGAATACTTCTGCTGCCTGCTCGTGGCTGCTACACCGGCCAGGGCACTGGTGCAAGAGGATCTGGGCTCTCAGCAGCAATCAGGTCCCCCTTGCAGCTGATAATGTGGCTGTCTAAATATATCCATGATTAGGGCTACCCTGCACAGATTAAAGTCACAGCTCTGTATCTCCCAGCTGAGGCACAACAGCTGGCCTGATGACAGCACAAACATGAACTTTATGACCTGTTTTCTCAAACTGTTTTTTAGAGCATGCTTTAAATATACTGGGTCACTGTCTGTAAGAGTGGATTGTAACAAATGTAATCCCTTCTCCAAGGATGGTTTCCTTTAATTCTGTAAATTGAATTGGGGTAGAGCAAGCAGCATGATTAGGAGGCCATCTCTTTAATGTTTCAGATGCCTCTGCCACATTTTATTTTTAACAGAAGAAAAATCAAAAATAGACAATAAAAYCCACAAAAAACACACACACACAAAAACCCGAACAAAAAAACCCCCTACATTTTTGTATAAAGTATCATCAAAAGCTTTAAGCAAAAGCTCACATTCAAGCATTTCATTTTATCACCACTACAGTAATGATGCATAAGATACCCTGTTTTGATAATCCCACCTCCTCTTATACAGGGCCCTCTTTTATCTGTCTTATACATTTCAGGGGACAGAAATTGATCCTGTGATCCTGAACAAGCCWTTCTAATTGCTTGTCTATCCAGAGCTGAACTTAAGGCATTGCTGCCTTGATAAACAGGAGTCCCTTTGCCCTCCCTCAGAAATCCCCAATATAATTGYRGAAGATTCAATTCTTCATGCATTTTTCCYWRGSMA